>CAUYRT010032786.1:0-14323 GCA_963574885.1 Lepilemur ruficaudatus
TTTAATGTCGTCTCAGTGGTTTTCTTGTTTTTTTGTTTGCTGTTAATTGTTTTTTTGTTGTCAGTTTTATCTACCAATAAAAACATCTTCAAAATATAACAAAAAAAAAAAAAAAAAAAAAAAAAAAAAAAGAAAAAAAGAAAAAAAGAAAAATGGAAAGAAAAAGGTAAAACTATCTCTATTTGCAGATGACATGAGACACGAATCAATCAATCTATCAGTCATATACGTTTCTAAAAAAATCCTAAAAATTTATTAAAGCTAATAAATTTAGGAAACTTATATGATATGGTATCAACCCATACATTTCAATTGTGTTTTTATACACTAGTAATGACCAATCCAAAATTGAAATTCAGAGAACAATTCCATTTATAGTTACATCAAAAGAAATAAAATTATTAGTAATAAATTTAACCAAAGGGTTGAAGGAGTAAGACTTGTATGTCGAAAACACTAAAACATTGCTGAAAGAAATTAAAGAAGACCTAAATGAGAGGAAAGATATCCTGTGTTCATGGAGTGGGAACTTAATATTGTTAAGATAGCAATACTTTCTGAAGATATCTACAGATCCAATGCAATCACTATGAAAACCCCAGTGATCACTCTTGCACAAATGCAAGAGCTGATCCTCACATTTATGTGGAATTTTCCTCTGAATAGCCAAAACAATATTGAAAAAGAAAAATAAATTTGGAGGACTCACACTTTCTTAATTCAAAAGTTACTGCAAGCTACAGGAATCAAAACAACATGATGCAGGCATAAGGATAGATATGTAAGTCAATGGAATAGAGTGAAGAGTCCAGAATTCAACTCATACATAGGTAGCCATTGACTTTTGAGAAGGGTGCCAAGACCAGTTAGTGGGGGAAAGAATAACTTTGTTGGGACAACTGGATACTCACACATGAAGGAATGATGTTGGATACCTACATCACACCATATACAAAAATTAACTACAAATGAATAAAAGACCTAAATGTAAGAACTAAAACTATAAAACTTTTAGAAGAAAACATGGGGTACATCTTCATGACCTGGATTAAATAACGGTTTTTCAGATATAACACCAAAAGCACAAGTAATAAAAGAAAAAGTAGATAAACGGACTTCATCCAATTTAAAAACTTTTGTGCTTCAAAGGATATTACTAAGAGAGTGAAAAGACAAGCCATAGAATGGGAGAAAATATTTGTATACTATGCATCTAGTATGGGCTTATTACAAAGAGTATGTAAAGGACTGAACATAAAGGATATTATGCCAAGTGAAATAAGCCAGGCACAGAAAGAAAAATACTGCAAATATCACTTAAATAGAGAATCTTAAAAAAGTAAAAAAAAAAAAAAAAAAGCCAGAAAACTCATCTACATAAAAACAGAGAGCAGAACTGTGGCTGTGTGTGTGTGTGTGTGGTGTGTGTGTGTGTGTAGGAAATGAAGAGATGTTGGTCAAAGGTGCAAAGTTGCAGTCACGTAGGATGAGTAAGTCCAGGGATCTAATGTACAACAAGGTGAATGACCATAGTTAATGTTGTATTGTACTCTGGAAATTTGCTAATAGAGTAAATTTTAAGTATTTTACCATTTAATACATCATTTCACTATATATTATGTATATCAAAACATCATGTTTATACCTTAATATATACAATAAAAATAAACAAATAAATAAACCAAAACCCAAAAAACAAATGACCCAATTAGAAAATGAGCAAAGAACTTGAATAGACATTTCTTCAGAAAGATACACAAATGGCCAATTAGTACATGAAAATATACTTGACATCATTAGCTATTAGAGAAAGTCAAAACCATGATGAGATACCACTTTACACCCATTAGGATGGCTAGAATAACAAAAGACAGACAACAACAGGTGTCAAAGATACGGAGACACTGGAACCCTCACTCATCGTGGGTGGGAATGTTAACTGGTGCAGCTGCTTTGGAAAACAGTTTGGCAGTTCTTCAATATGTTAAATATGGAGTTACCATATGGCCAGCAATTCTACTCCTAGGTATACACCCCAAAAGAATTGAAGACAGTTGTGCAAATAAAAACCTACACACTAATATTCTTAACAGAATTGTTCACAATAGTCAAAACACAGCAACAATCCAAATGTCCATCAACAGTTGCATGGATACACATGTGGTCTATTCATTTAATAGAATAAAACCATAAAAAGGAATGTAGTATAAATATATCATACAACATGGATAAATTGCAAAAACATTATGCTAAGTAAAAGAAATCCAATACAAAGGGTCACATATTGTATGATGCATTTATACAAAATATCCAGAATGGAGAAATCTGCATACAGAGAGGAAGCAGATTGAGGGTTTCCGGGGGCTGGGGAGGGGGAATTCAAGCGACTTCTTAACGGACACAAGGTTTCTCTTTGTGGTGATGAAAATGTTTTGGAACTCAACCCAGGTGATGGTGGCACACATTGTGAATATACCTAATGCCACTGAGTCATACACTTTAAAATGGTTTCTTTGATGTTATATGAATTTTACCTCAAAAACCCCAAGCAACTCATAGCCCCAGTCTAATCACAAACAAACATCAGACAAATTCCAATGTGCATGGACTGTCCGCAAACAAGTTACAAAACACCCAGCCAGCGCACCTCAAAACTGTGGCCATAAAACGCAAAGAAGCATGAGGAACGGTCAGCCAAGACTAAGCGCCACACGGTGTCCTGCTTGGGATCCTGGAACAAAAAAGGAAAAACCAAGAAAATCTGAATAGACTATGAACTGTAGTTAATAATAATGTGTCAGTATTGATTTATTAACTGTAACAAATGTACCAGAATTACGTTAGAGGTTAATATTAATAATATGGAAAATTGGGTACAGTATAGGAGAACTCTGTTCTATAAAATTAAGTCTATTTTATAAAACAAAATCCTCTATGTCGCGTGGACCTTGAGTTTGGGTGGGCAACCTGGTTGGGCTCTGACTACAACGTCTACTCCCCTTTTGTCTTGGTGGTTCCGGTGTGTCAATTCAGAGGTCGCAGTCCTTGCTATAACTGCCACATGTGTGTACCACCCCGGGGTTAGTCTGGAAGCTCTAGGGCTGTATTTTAGATTGCAGTTCAGTTTCCAAAACCTTTGCTAAATGCTTCTTTGGGTCTGTTCCACGCATGTGCAGCTCAGGGGCGAGCCCAGGACTTAGAGGGCGCCTGTCTCCAGCTCTCTCCCAGGATTTCCATCACACGGCACTCACCAGCGTCCCCTTTCTGTGGTTCCTCTGGCCAGAGAGACAGATTTCTTCTTGGGGTGTAAGGTGCCTACGCTGCGGAGGCAGAGCAATACTGCTTTGCAACCGAGGCTCACGTGGGACAGAGACAGAAAAGCAAAAGGAGAAAAACAGCAAGGCAAAATGCGGATTCCTCTTGCACTCTCAGGCACGGGGTCCCTTCTCCTGCTTGTCTGGCTGCAAGGAGTCCCACGTGGAGTTTTTGCTGTCTACGCACTCTATGTAGTTCTAAGCCTTTGGCCCACCCTTGGGTTGAAGCCAGGAGATACAAAAGGAAAAATGAGTAAACTTAACACTACATTGGTGTCAAGTTTCAACTTCCTTCCCAAATCTCCTGCTCTTGCTTCTCTGCAGAATCGTTGCTCTTCGTATGCTACGGTTTTCAGCTGTACTCAGTGGGAGAGGTTGTAATGGGCTTGCTCCATTTATGTTGGCACTTGGAGTTCAAGATCTGCTTTGGAATCAGCCTTCAACCCACCCACACTTTCCAACATGCGGTGGCTTTCCTCGCTCCTTCCTCTCCTGTTCTAGCTTCCAATGTGACCGACCCACCTGTTAACTTCCACGCACTTGGCTTGTCTGCTGAGTGTCCTGGACTTCGCCAGCAGCTTCCTCCTGCTGTGCAGTTCTTCAGACTGATTCCTCAGGTAACAAACCTCTCTTGGTTTTTCCCTAGGGCCACCCACCGGCGGAAGGGCACAGAGATGCCTGCAAATGGGCACTGCTCAGCTCTGCAGATGCCCCTGTCTTCTGGCTCCGACCATGTCTAACTGTACTGTACTGTTATGAGCCTTTATTACATCCCAACTGTGCCCAGCTTGAGTCATACTTAGAGGTCATCAAAGACAAGACAGGACAGAGCCAGAGCTAAGGGCACTAACTCAGATATAGAGGCAGTTCCAAAGTGGGCACAGGGCAGGAGAACAACAGGCAGTTCTTGACGTCTGCACTGGTGTATGGGCAGGGGCCACACGGGCAGGCTCTCCCTGGCAGCTTCCCTGCTGTGTGTAGTCTCGCTGTGGGAGGACTGACAGGTGACCCAGGATCAGCCTCCAAGTCATTTCATTTTAACCATCTCAGTGGTGGCAAAATTTATTCTTTGAAGGAATATTTGATTTTCTGAAATAGTCAAAAGTTATCTGGGATGGAGCTATTTCTGGTCAATAAGATGAGTTGCCATCCCACATGGGACAGGATTGCAAAGGACAGTGGATTTCCGTAGCTTGTAAATGATTTCAGAAGACAGTTCAACAAGAAGGTTCAAATCTATTTTGAGAAATGGCAATATTGCTTCCCAACATAATCACGTTGGATGAGACCACACTAACACAGGGGGTTAAGTCCTTGTCTGCTTTAGCTTCCGCTGTGACAAACCAGTTCATTAACTTCTGGGCACTTGATTTGTTGCTCAGTTTCCTGGACTTTGCTAGAATTTTTCCTTCTGTTGTGACATCTCTTCAAACTAATTACACAGTATGTCATGAGTATCAGTTAGGAAATGGGTCTGGCTATAAGTAACAAAGCTCTGAATAATAGTGGCTTAAACCAATTAATTAAGGGTTTATTTTTCTTTCCTTACTTGAACATCCCTAGCTGCAAGAGTTGGAAAATGTTTTCCAGCTGTGTCCCACTGTCCTTCATCCCAAACAAATTAGGTTTTTTGCTAGTTTGTTTTTTGGTGAGAAAGAAGGGTAGGAAGGATATTGGGTTGGCAGACTGTTGGTATCTCTGTCAAATCTGGTAAACAAAATTGGATGTAAGTCCCTAGATCTGCTGAAATCATAGGGGAAAGATTGATCTGCTTTAAAATCAGGATTGTCTTCTGAAAATAATAGAGTGCTAGAATATTTCTGCTGGTTTACTGATGGTGTTTCTTGGATCCTAGTTACCATCGGATATGGTACTCACCCAAATGGGACCCAAGATTTTGGTGGTCTATCAGTGAAAACTAGAAATTCAGCTCCATCAGCTCAGGTCATTAAAATTCATTCAAGTTCATGTTTTTTGAGAACTTGGACCACCACCTAATGGTAGAAGGGCCTCACGAGGATGACTGAAAGACAGTAGCATTCAGTAAGCTGTTGGTTATTCAGAATGGATTGTTTATGCCTACTGCTCCTTTCTGCCCCGGATAATTGTTAGGGCTAAATCATCCATCCTTCCATCCACCCATCCACATACTCATCCACCCATTCATCCACACGCCCACTCATCCTTCCAGCCCCTTGTCATTTATTGAGTGCCTACTGTGAAGCAGGTCTAGTGCTGGGCACTGGGGACTCAAGCTGAGTAAGAAAGGCATATTCTTTATTTCTGATGCCCTCACAGTTCATGACACCAGAGAGAAACTCTGCCTGGTACACAGGGGACCAGCGGGCAAGTGTACATGTATGCAGGTGCCTTTACCTCTCTCTTCCATAGCTGAACTCAGGATAAATGATGTAGGCCACATCTGCCCCTCCGCTGTCTTCTATTTGTTTATTCAGATGAGAGAGAGAGAGAGAGAGAGAAAGAGAGAGAGAGAAGCACAACTAAGCCTTTCTCTATCATATGAAACCTCTAAATCTTAAAATCCAGGCTGAAGCTGGTGCTTTCTCACTGAACTGAAAATGAACAGAGGGAAAGAAAATATCCAGTCTTAAAATCCTTTCCTGTTTTGGTCCAGGTTTGGATTTTCTTTTTGTTTCACATTTTCCTTTGTTCTTTCCCCAGTTTCTCTGTTGTTTTCTCAGGAAGGAGATATCTCCTTCCCCTTTCAGCCTCCCCACCGCCACCCCCACCCCCACAGTGAAATTTGCACCCAAACATCCGAATGGGATTGACAAAGCATCCCAGGGGGCCAGATGAGGCTGTGTATGCCTGTGCGAGTGAGAGCCCCTGTGAGAGGAACCCGCTGCTCCCTGCTCCCCTCAGCCTGCAGGAACTTCTGCTGATGTGCGGCTGCTTTTTTTTTTTTTTGGATAGGAACTTGCATTTCTGGTTTTTTCCCCCTTTCTTCTCTTTATGAGTTTAAAAGCTAACTCTAGACCCACATGGGCAAAACTCTATAGTGATCTGAGAGGAAAATAATGACCAATGGCATTAAAATTGGGCTCATCTTCTGTCTGGAAAAACATTCTGGTTTATGATTTATCTTTCTGTGTTCTCTATAATGCTAACAGTGGCACTGATTGGGTTGAAAAAAATAAGTCTTCCTAGGTTCAAGAAGACTTAGACCTGCCAGTGTAAAGGGTGGAAGGCCACCTTCCCTACTAAACCCACAGAGAGGGTTTGGTGAGAATATTAAAGCTGATGTGTTCAGGGACTTTGGCGAGGGCCAGGCACTGTTTTAAGAGCTTTGTAAATGTTTACTTTTCACAACAACTCTATGGCATAAGTATTATTATTGTTCACATTTTATAAGCCAAAAAACTGAGGCATACCAACCATAGTTGGTCCGACTGCAGTGGTGTTTACAACTAATTGATCACAGCCAGTTATAGATTCTTTTTTTCCTTCTCCACTCCCATTGCTTCACTTGACCAGAAAAAAACAAAAAAACCAAAACCGGAGGTACAGAGAGGGTGGGAAATATGCCCAAGGTCACACAGCTAAGAAGGCATTGTGGTTCCAGAACCTACATCCCAAATCACAATATTATAAAAAAAGACATTAGAGAGAAAGAGAGAGGGAAAGGATAAGTATTTTTAAGTCTGAAACTCTGAAATCTTCAAGATACTTCGTTTGGTACATGCATTCAACATGTATTTATAGAGCACCTACTAAGTGCCAGGTACTGTGTCATTTAAAATATAATGTACTAATAGGAAATTTGAGGCATAGTAAGACCAATAGATTAGGAGACAACTGCCATTGAAAAGAGAGTTTGTTACTCACAGTTCCCAAGAGGTGAGTGTGCCACACTGAGGAGGTGGAGGTGGGGGGCACACAGGACACACCACGGTAGGTCAGGAGGCAGAAGGGGGGACCAAGGACAGGAGACTTTGTAGTGGTTTCTGCAGGAAGGCAGGGCACTCAGGGTTGGAACAATTTCAGCAAGCTCAGGGACACAGGGGCCATGGCTAGCTGTCTGGCGCCTAGTCCGGGGCGACCAGGGCAGGTGGAGTGCGGGCGGGTGAGTAGGGAGCCCAGTAAGGGAGGCGGTGGGGTGTGGGCTCAGGTCGGTTGGTTGCTTGTGAAAGGCGCACTGTGGTTTCCTGTCTCTAAAGACTGCCGAACCTTGGGAGGGGAAGTCCGTCCAGGGTCAGCAAGGCCCCAGAGCTTGAAATACAGAAAATAAAAGACACGGTTAATACGCTGCCCTGAATGTTGGGGACACGGCAGTGAGCAAGGCAGGTAACAAGAAAGCGCGTGCATGCAGGAGACAGGCGTTAAGGAAATCCAAAACTGGTGGTTAATCGCCGGCACCGGTAGGGCTGCTGCGGAGAAGCGCAGTACGCAGAAACGCCCATCCTAAAGGCGTTAGCCCAAACCTAAGGCTCGAGTCCTCACAACAGCTCTGTGGGAAGGCAAAACGGGAATTATCCACATTTTACACCTTTATTTTACAAAGTCTTTACTGAGGGAAGGCCCGTGACATACTAAAACACTGGGAGTACAGAGGGCGAGAATTTGGGTCCAACTCCCGAGTCTGTGGAGATGCAGGAAGAATGAGACAAACCGAAAATTTCGGTTTCAGGATGACGTGGAAGTGCTTTCCTGCCAGGTGACCCGGGGGTGGGTCAGGAAGGGAAGGGTCTCAGAGAAGCAGATGGAGGAGGCTCTGGGAACCTGGAGTGTGCAGTGGGGTGTGCAGTAAGTCAGGTGAACCTGGTGAATGCAGTAGGGTGTGCAGTAAGTCAGGTGAACCTGGTGAATGCAGTGGGGTGTGCAGTGTGCCGTGGGAACCTGGCGAGTGCAGTGGGGTGTGCAGTGTGTCACGGGAAACTGGCAAGTGCAGTGGGGTGTGCAGTGTGTCGCGGGAGCCTGGTGAGTGCAGTGGGGTGTGCAGTGTGTCAAGGGAACCTGGCGAGTGCAGTGGGGTGTGCAGTGTGTCGAGGGAATCTGGTGAGTGCAGTGGGGTGTGCAGTGTGTCATGGGAACCTGGCAAGTGCAGTGGGGTGTGCAGTGTGTCGAGGGATCCTGGTGAGTGCAGTGGGGTGTGCAGTGTGTCGTGGGAATCTGGGGAGTGCAGTGTGGTGTGCCGTGTGTCATGGGAACCAGCCGAGTGCAGTGGGGTGTGCAGTGTGTCGAGGGAACCTGGTGAGTGCAGTGGGGTGTGCAGTGTGTCGCGGGAGCCTGGTGAGTGCAGTGGGGTGTGCAGTGTGTCATGGGAACCAGCCGAGTGCAGTGGGGTGTGCGGTATGTCATGGGAACCTGGCCAGTGCAGTGGGGTGTGCAGTGTGTCGCGGGAGCCTGGTGAGTGCAGTGGGGTGTGCAGTGTGTCGAGGGAACCTGGCGAGTGCAGTGGGGTATGCAGTACCACGCCGGTCCTGCCCGGGCAAGGACATCGAGGTGCCAGGGGCGGAGGTGCGCGGGAGCTCCTAAGGCCACCCGGCCGTTGGGGCTGGAGGCGGTGGCTGGAGAGACCAGAGGAGCCACAGGGCCACATGTAAAGATCCGCACCAGCCAGGGACCACAGGTTTTGAAGCAAGACAGGGATGTGACCAGGTTAGCACTTAGGGGCGGACGGATATCCTCTCGCCTCTGCTGTTTCCTTGCTTTCCCAGTGTCCCTCAATCTTTGGCAGGAATAGCGGGAGGCACTGTCGGAAACAGGGGGTGGGGGGCCATCAGTGATTGTAAACTCCAGCGAGAGGCAGTGGTGGCTCGCCAGAGCCCTGCAGCCTCCGTGAAGTGATGGGCATCATTCAGATCGTGTCTTCAGATCCCAAACCAATGAAAGCAAAGAGGGAGAAAACGAAGAGGGAGAGAGGGAATCTTCCTGTCCAGGCGGGACTTGCATGTGCAGAGAGGTGGGGCCTGTTTGGTTGCTGGCTGAGACACCTGAGCCACTTCCTTCCCTCCCTCCCACACCCCACAGATTTTGACCCTAAAGATCTGGTGAGACTGTCCAGAATGGCTGGCAGCTGGCTGTGCAGGAGAAAGCATCCTCCTCTCTCCTGACCTCTGAGGGTCTCTGGCAAGAGCTGGTCTTGCCCACTGTGTCCAGGGCCGAGGCGAGGGAGGAGGAGCTGGGTCTCCAAGGGCACTTCAAGGCCCACATCTGGGGACAGAGAGGGAAGCTTCATCCTGAAAGCCTTCTTAAAAATCAAAGACTTTACTTCATGATCACTTCTGGTTTTATTCTGGCTGTCTTGAGAGAACACCAAATCCAAAGCTGATTTTTTTTTTCTTAAATTGAGACAAAGTTTACATATAATGAATAACGTGGGTATTAAATGCACATTTGATGAGTTTTGAGAAATGTATACCAAAGCAACCAACCAAAACATAGAACATTTTCATGAGTATTTGAAAGCCTTTGTACTCTAGGTATGGGTTAAAGTGTTCTATAATTTTCAATCATGTAATGTTGGACAATTTTGTTCAAATCTGCTATTTCCTTGCTGATTTTCTTTCTAGTCATTTTATCAGTCTACTGAGATGTGTTGAAATCTTTAACCGTGATTACAGATTTATCTATTTTACTCTTCAATTCTGTTTTTGCTTCATGCATTTTGAAGCTGTATTTTTATTTGCATACACATTTATGACTATTGTCCTTCTGATGAATTGACCCTTTATCATTATATAAAATGTTTCTCTTTATTTCTGTTGATGCTCCTCATCTTGAAGTATGCTCTTTTGATATTAATATAGCCATGTGCTCTCTGTTTGCAGGGCATATATTTTTTCTATCCTTTTACTGTCAACTTCTGTGTCTTTATACTTAAAACACATGATGAGTGCTTTATCATGATGGGTGCTTATCATTCAGTCTGAACATCTGACTGTTAATTAGAATGTGTTGTTTATTTACATTTTACATAATTATTAATATGGTTGGTTTAAGTCTGCCGTCTTGCTTTTTAATTTTTATTTTTCCCATCTGTGTTTTGTTACTCAAATTTTCCTTTTCTGCCTTCTTTTTGGTTAATTGAATGTTTTTTGTATTCTATTTTTGTCTCTATTGATCTTTTACCTATAACTCCTTATATTATTTTTAGTTGTTTAGCTAGGCATTAGAAGATGCATCCATTATTTATTATAGTTACTTAATATTATGCCACTCTATGTAAAATGTAGAAACCATCAGTTTCATTCACTTTGCTATGTCCCCATCATTTGTGTGTCTATTACCCCAAAACTTACTGACTTAAAATAACAATACACATTTACATCCTCACAATTTCTGCAGATCAGGGGTTTGAGAGTGGTCTACGGGGTGGTTCTGCCTTGGGGGTTACATTAAGGTGTTGGCTGGGGCTGAGGATCAGAATCCAAGAGGGCTCACTCACATGGCCAGTGAGTTGGTGCTGGTCCTTGGTGGGAGGCCTCATTGTCCCCATGTGGGAAGAAAGACTATCTTTTGCATTTCCCCACACATTTAGCATTTACAGTGCTCTCCATTTCCTCCTGTAGATATGAGTTTCCATCTGATACTATTTTCTTTCAACCTGAAGAGCTTACTTTAGCATTTTTTTCATGCAGATCTGCTTGTGATGAATTTTCTGAGCTTTTACTTATCATCTAACCTAATTTTTGAAGGATAATTTCTCTGGGCATAGAAGTATTTATATATATACGTGTGTTTTACTTTCAACATTTTAAGACTATTTATATTGTCTTCTGGTATCCATTGTTTCACAGAGAAATTATCCATCATTTGTACGATTGTATTGTCGTTCTCCCAAATGTGCTGTCTTTTTCTTTTTCTGGCTGCTTCGAATATTTTATCTTTATCTTTGGTTTTTAGCAGTTTGATTGTGATGTGCCTAGTTGTATCTTGTTTGTATTTCTTCCACTTGGTGTTCAACATGCTTTTCAATTTGTAGGTTGATGTTTGTAATGAAATTTGAGAAATATTCACTTTTCAAATTTGTTTTATTAATGTGGTATGATATATTTGTTGATTTTCTTATATTGCTCTACCCTTTCATTCCTGGGATAAATTTCATTTGGTCATGTGGCATAATCTTTTTAATATACTGTTGGATTCAGCTTGTTAGTATTTTGTTGAGGATTTTTGCACGTGTGTTCATAAGGAATATTGGTCCATAGTTTATTTATTTCTTTATGTTTGTAGTGTCTTTGTATGGCTTTGATGTCAGGGTGATGCTGGCCTCATAGCATGAATTAGGAAGTATTTTCTTTTCTTTTCTTTTCGAAAGAGTTTGAGAAGGATTGATATTAATTCTTCTTTAGGTGTTTGGTAGAATTCACCCGTGAAACCATCTTGGCTCTCCTTTGTACAAGTCTTTGATTACTAATTCAGTCACTTTATTACAAACCTGTTTGGATTTTCTATTTTGTCTGTGTCAGTTTTGGTAATTTGTGTCTTTATAGGAATTTGTTCATTTTATCTAGGTTATCTAATTTGTTGACATACAATTTTCATAGTATTCTCTTATAATCCTTTATATTACAAGTCATAGTAATGTCAATGAGTTTTAAAAATTTAGGTATTGTAATTTTTAGTTCTAGAATTACCATTCTGTTCTTTTTATAGTTTCATTTCACTAGTGAAATACACTATCTGTTCACTCATTATGTTTTCTTTTAAGTCTTTGACCATATTGATAATAGCTCTTTGAAATTCCTTGTAGGTGAATTTCAACATCTAGACAATTGTAGGACCTGTTTATATTAAGTATTTTTTTCCCTTGATTATGACTTACTTTTTTGCATTTTTGCATAACAGAATATGAAAAAACTATCAAAAGTTTTTAAATTGTATTATGGATGACTTATTTTAAAAGATTGTATCATTTTCTCTTCCTTTAATGAGTGTAATGAATGATGAGTTTTGTTTTTGCAGGTAGTAAATTACTCACGGGTCTTCTTGATGCTGTAAACTTGGTTCTATTCTTTGTCATGGCTTACTTATTCCAGTTTTGTCCTCAATCCTAAGATATGTTTTTACTCTAGTGAGTTATCCTTACTCCTAAATACTTGGTGTTTTAAGGTCTCAACTGAGTGCTCAGTTTTTCCATGAGACCTCTGCACTATGGCTGAGCCAAAATTTCCCCATCTCCCAGTTTTTGTAATCTCTGATCCCATGTTTCATTTCTAAGACCCACAGCAGCCTCTTTTTTCTAGGTCTATGTGGAAACAACTCAAATGTTCATCAATAGATGAACGGATACACAAAAGTGTGGTAGATCCATACAATGGAATATTATTCAGCCATAATAAGGAATGAAACACTGATACATGCTACAATGTAGATGAATCTCAAAAACATTGTTAAGTGAAACAAGCCAGACACCAAAGGGCACAAAGCATATGATTATATTTATATGAAATACATAAAATAGGTAAATTCATTGAGAAAGAATGCAGATTGGTGGTTGCCACTTGCTGGAGAGAGGGGGGAATAGGTTGTAACTACTTAATGGGAGTGGAGTTTTATTTTGGAGAGATGGTTCTATCTAATAGGATAGCTTTACAATCTCTGCCCCCATACTTCACAGATAATTTAGTATGGACCCGTGTGTGTGTGTGTGTGTGTGTGTGTGTGTGTAGATTAAGTAAATCACTGGAAAACATAAGTCATTTTAAATTCAATTGTTAGTCTATTTTGTTATTGATTTATTATATGGTGACATTTAAACAAATTACTTATTTGTGTTAGTCTAGCAACAATCCAATAGGTGTGGAATGAGTAGTCTAATATTAAATTCAGGAACCTGGGAAAATGGAGAAAGTGCCTGGAGTCTCATTCACATGAGGACCTGCTGGGCCTCCCGAGGGCATGGTGAACAGACTTTGGGCTGTGGGTTTACATCCAAGACACTGGGCCTATAAAGATCGAGGTGAAAGTTGCTCCTGACCTATGTGAGGAGTGTCTGGACAGCCGCAGCCCTCATCCTGAGGAGGGAAGGCTCTCAGTATTGATGTTTTCTGTTCCTATAGGTATATTATAGCAGCAG
Source organism: Lepilemur ruficaudatus (assembly GCA_963574885.1). NCBI lineage: Eukaryota > Metazoa > Chordata > Mammalia > Primates > Lepilemuridae > Lepilemur > Lepilemur ruficaudatus. Next base: position 13,357 of record CAUYRT010032786.1, read on the forward strand.
GACACTCCAGGAACTGGGGCTATGACATCAGGCAACAGGCAGGAGCAGTGGTAGGGTGGATCGTCTTGGTGGAGACAGGGCTTCCATCAGCCGAGGGGTCAGGAAACTCTTTCTGAGATGAGCATGGTGGAGGAGGGGAGAGGCCAGGTGTTAGCATAGGGAAAGTAAAGGAGCAATAATGGTTCAGTCTTGGAGAATTTTCCCCGATTTCCTCAGAAGAAGGGATGGTAATCTAAAGAAGCACATGGCCCCTTTGGAAGTTAGAAAAGAGAGCTGCAACCCTGAAAGGGAGTGAGCTCTCCTCAGTTTGGTCAAAGAGCCAGCTCTGCTGGGGCCTGGGGAGCACCTCTAGGTGTGCATAAGAGCCACGTGGGGCGTGTGGACTGCAGCACAGCCACAGGTGCAGACAAACACACCAGCTACGCTCTCTGTGTCCTGGAGAATTTCAGCCATTTAAATTAGTTTTGGTTAATGCACCAAACTTAATGGCTAGATCTCATGATTTGGATTGACCTGTGAGTTTTCTGTCTCACATCACTGGGGCTTTGGGATAAGTTGAAGGTCCAAAAAGGCCTCAGTCACATGCTAGCAGTAGGTGCTGCCTGATAGCGGGGAGCTCAGCTGGGCCTGTCAGCTGGGGCTTTGGTTCTCCTCCACATGAGCTTTTCCGTGTGCCTGCTTGGGCTTCCTCACAGCATGGTGGCTAGGTTCCAAGAAAGGAGATTTCAAAATGCAAAGGTGGAAGCTGCATATCTCTTAAGTCCCAATCTTGGGAGCTGTGCAGTATCACTTCTATGCTAGTTTATTGATTAAAATAGGCCACTGAGCCAGTCCGGATTCAAGAGGAAGGGAAATAAACTTTACCTCTTGATGAGACAGTGGTGAGAAGAGTACAGAAGAGCATTTGGCAGAGGAGATGTTGTCGTGTCCATCTTTGGAAATGCAAGATGCTACAGGGTTCTTCGAG
>CAUYRT010032787.1:0-24505 GCA_963574885.1 Lepilemur ruficaudatus
GGTCTGTTCAGGTGGAGCAAAAAGGCTGAGGCACGTCCGCTCCCTGCTTGAGCAGAGACCATCGTCACCCTGCCCTTGGACATCTGTGTTCCTGGTTCTTAGGTCTTTGAACTCAGACCTGGACTTAAATCATCAGACCCCCTCATTGTTAGGACTTTGGATTCTGACTGAATTATGCCCCAGTTGCCCTGGGTCTGCAGCTCCCAGACAGAAAGTTCTGGAACCTCTCAGCCTCTATAACTGTGGTGTGAACCTAGTCATATAATCTCGCCATCCATCTATCCATCTATCCACTGTTTCTCTGGAAAACCCTGCCTAATTCGGGCACCATGTCCTTCTCTACAAGCCACCAAATGACTACTGCTGGGCACTGAGGTCACTGCCTTTGAAAGACTAACTCTGGGTGGCAATTCTCTTTTAATCCTGGCCAGTGTGTTTTCAGTGTGGTGACCTGAGGCATGGATCGAGGACGCCGTGCACAATCATTTTAGAGAACACGTTATCTGGGAAACTGAAAGCCACCCCCCTGGCTTGTGTGCTCCTGTGGCTGAACCACGGGGACATGAGCAGGTCTCCTGTAGAGCCCGACATCCCAGGTCTGCAGAGCCCCTGGTGTTCCTCTGGGCTCCCCACCTGCAGAGAGAGTGTGTTTCTGTTAGTAACAGGGAGAGAGAGTGTCCACTCAGACATGGCACAGCCTTTCCACGTGCACAGAGGTGACCGGCGGGAGGACAGCCCAGGCAGTCCCAGCAGACCTTCCTGAACAGACCCCGATGGTCGCGGGCCATGTGGATCTGGGCAAGCACAGACACTTCCTGACTCGCAGCAGCGAAGAGCGCTGCTTCCCAAGACGCCTTCTGACACTCCAGGAACGAGGATAGTTCATCTTTACCCTGAGCACCCTGTCCCGTTGCCCAGCCTGTGGCCTCAAGGTGGCACACCCTCAGCAGGACCCTGGCCAGCAGGCAACCAAAGCCAGTTATCACAGGCAATTCCCCAATAAGCATTTTATTCCTATAAGCAAAAAGTTTTTGCCACAGTTAGCTGTGGTGACCATACGGCCTGTGCACACCACACAGGAAGGAAAACGCTTCCTCAAAGATTGCATTTAGTTTGTTCTCCTACTGCCTGGTTTGGCTTTGCCTCGCCAGGCCCTCTGAGAAATGCTGGGTTGCAAGAGAGCAGAGTATAAATCCTGGCAAGGAAAACTGAAAGGCTGACCTTGGAGGTTAGTATCACGTTTAACACATGAAGCTGCCTGGAGGGAGGGGGTGAGTGGCAGGATAGCCAGAAGTTCCACCGGAGTCCCAGGTTTCAGTGAACATGCAGCTCATCCTACTCAGCCTTTCTCTGCAACTTCAGACAGGGTTGTTTGTCGTTTTCTCCACAGCTTTCTGAATATCATTCGTGCAAGGCAAGGGAGACACCCCAGCACTCAGCATTCCACATTCTCCTCTCAACAGTCATGAAAGCTGGAGCCAAGTGCAGCCAGTCTTCAGCCATGGAAAGGAGTCCCTCTCACCTGGGGATGATCAAAAGTGGACGTATCATTGTTTGTGTCATCAAGATAACTAAAAAGAGGTGCCTGATGCTCATTTCCTCTACAAAGAAGGATAAAAACAACAAATAAATAGCTATATTTTGAGTGAAGCATCCGTGGTACAAGACTGGAATGCAGCAAGGAAGTTACGAAAACCCTCTTGAGTGCAGAGACTCGGATGGCTGCAGAGAAAGGAGTGAAGCACCCAGTTGGCATTGGCTCAGAGCCAAGAGGGTCTTCCCATTAGGAGAAAAAGATAAGCGAGAGACCCCCAGCAGTCCCCATCACCACCGTGGACACCTGCAATCCTAGCTACAGGACAGTCCACCAGTGATCGCAGGCCCTGAGCCCAGTACAGGGAGCTGATTGGTGCTCACACAGCTGCATTACTCCAGAGGATCACCCAGTGCCCACTACCCAGGCCACCCAGTGCCCACTCTGGGCCACCCAGTGCCCACTACCAAGGACCCAAGCTGCCATGGCACAATGCCATTTTGAGAACATAGCCACTGATAGAATGGATCCTGCCCTATGAGCCAATAGCCCCTGCATCTCCACATTCCTGAGGTTCCATCTTCATCCCACCAAACCCACACAAAAAGCTGCAATGCCACAACTGCAGTTAGACCCACAGTACTATTGTGACCCTGGCATTCAAACCCAGGCAGTGCCTTGCACTCCACAAAACATGTGGTCCAGCACAGTGGAGAGCCCACCCTCAAGACTGAGGAAAGCAGTGTACCTTCCCCCTGGTGCCCATGGACTGGCCAACTGATCCCCACTGTTACTAATGACCCTGCCCTTCAGCTGGTGAAGCTACCATGAGCCACATGCATGCCCCAGGGTCCAAGGACTGGCCTACTAAGTGACCTTCACTTCCAATGATCCTGTCCACACAACTAGTAAAGCCAGTGCCGCTGGCACACACCCCTCACTGTCCCCCAACCCTAGCAAAAGCCGTGCCACTGCCTCCACAAAGAGCCATAATCTAGGCCACTGAGACACTTGCAGACACTGCTGACATTGATTGTATCCAAAGAAATCACAGAGAATACACTACTGTGCCCACCCAGAACCAAAGCCAAAGCATGTTACCCAATGGATGCTATAGAGCACATTTACTGGGAAAAAGCCTTTCCTCATGAAATCTACTCCATAAAACTAGAAAAGGAGAATTTTCCACAAGATTCATAGATATCAATATAGCAACACAAGAACAATGTAAAAGCAAGGAAACATGACAAAAAGAACACAGTATTTCTCCAGTAAGAGACGCCAAAGAAAAGAAAATCTATAGAATGCCTGAGGAGTTCAAAATAATGTGTTTAAGGAAATTCAGCAAAATACAAGAGAACATAGACAAACAATTCAACAAAATCATGGAAACAATTTATGACCTAAATGAGAAATTCAAGAAAGCGACAGAAATCATTTAAAAAGAACCAAACAGAAATTTTGAAGGTGAAGAATTCAGTGAATAAAATAAAGAATACACCTAAGAGTTTCAGCAACAGACTAGAAGAAATTATTTCTGAACTTGAAGATAGATCTTTTAAAATAATCCAGTCAGACAACAATAAGAAACTTACAAAAGGATTTAAAAAAAGCCTATGGGACTTATGTGACACCATTAAGGAAATAAATATTTGCATATTGGGAGTTTCAGAAGAGTTGAGAAAAGGCATACAAAACCTATTTAATGAAATAATACATGAAAACTTCCCCAGTCTTGGGAGAGATATGGACATCCAGATACAAAAAGCTGAAAGTTTCCCATATTTATTTAACCCTAAAATGTCCTCTCCAAGGTTTATTAGAATCAAACTGCCAAAATTCAAAGACAAAGAGATAATTCTAAAAACACAATGAGAAAAGCACCAAGTCACATGTTAGGGAATCCTCATTAGACTAATATCAGATTTCTCAGCACAAAACTTCAAACCACAAGACAGTGGATTAATATGAACAAAGTGTTAAAATAAAAATTAAAAAAATATCCTTGCAATCAAGAATACTATACCCAGCAAAGCTGTTCTTCAGAAATAAAGAAATAAAGTCTTTCCTAGACAAGCAAAAGCTGAGGGAATTCATCACCACTAAAGTGATCATACAAAAATGCTTAAGGAAGTCTTACATCTGAAAGTGAAAGGATGATAACTACTATCATAAAAATTAATAAGAGCATAAAATTCACTCGTAGAGTACATACGCCAATGAGAAAAAGAAAGAAATTAAACCTTATTACCATAGAAAACCACCAAACCACAAAGACAATAAGAGAGGAAGAAGGAAACAAAGGATATACAAAACAACCATAAAACAATTAACAAAAGAAAAGCAGCAAGTCCTCACCTGTCAATAGTAAACTTCAATATAAATGGATTAAATTCTCCAATTAAAAAATATAGACTAATTGAATGGACTTTTTTTGTTAAAACAACAAGGTCCAATTATATGCTGTCTATAAGAGACTCACTTCATCTATGAATACACACATAAGCTGAAAGAGAAAAGATTTTTGAAAAAAGAGATTGCATGCAGACAGAAGCCTAAAGCAAACAGGAGTAGTTGTGCAGTCATACTTTGTTTTAATGTGCTTCATTATATTTTGGATTGCAGATATTGCATTTTTTACAAATTGAAGGTTTGCAGCAACCCTATGTTGAGCACATTCACTAGCCCCATGTTTCCAACAACATGTGTCCACTTTGTCTTTGTGTAAGCATTTTCAGCAATAAAGTATTTTTAAATTAAGATATGTACTTTTTAAAACATAATGCTATTACATATTTAAAGGCTATAGTATAGTGTAACTAAAACTCTTATTGCACTGGGAAATAAAAAATTTGTGTGACTTACTTTATTGCAATGTTTGGTTTATTGTATGGTCTTAAACTGATCCCACAATATCTCTTAGGTATGCCTATACGTAGATAAAATAGACTTTAAGCTTAAAATTTTAAAAAGAGACAAAGAAGGTCATTGTATAATGATAAAGGGATCAATTCAGCAAGAGGATATAACAATTGTAAGTATATATGCACCCAACACCGTATCTCCCAGATAAATAAAATAAATATTATTCTACCTAAAGGGAGAGACACGTTCCGATACAATAATAGTTGGGGAGCATGGGACAAATCATCTACAGAAAATCAATAAAGACACATTGGATTTAAACTGCACTATAGACTAAATGGACCTAACACATATTTATAGAAAATTGCAGCCAACACCTACAGAATCCACATTCTTCCCATCAGCATATGGAACATTCACTAGGACAAACCGTATGTTAGGTGACAAAATAAGTCTCAGTCATTTTTTAAAAACTGAAGACAAAACAAGTATCTTTCTGACCACAAGGGAACAAAACTAGAAATCAATAACAAAAGGAACTTTGGAAATTATGCAAAAACATTAAAACTAAACTCTATGCCCTGATCAACTGCTTTAATGAAAAAATTTAGGAAGAAAATTTTAAAAATGTTTGAAACCAATAAAAATAGAAACATAACGTACCAAAACCTATGCAATACAACAAAAGCAGTACTAATAGGGAAGTGTAGTACCTCTTACTACCTCAAAAAAGTAAAAATATTTATTTCAAATAAATAACCTAATGAAGCACTCCAAGCGACTAGAAAAACAAGAAGAAACCAAACTCGAAATTAGTAGAAGAAAAGAAATTATAAAGATCAGAGCAGAAATAAACAAATTTGAGACTAAACAAAAGTATAAATATTAACAAACAAAATGTTGTTTTTGTAAACGATAAACAAAATTGACAATCTATTAGCTAGACTAAGAAAAAAGTAAAAGAACACAATAAAAACATTTAGAAATAAAAAAGGAAATATTACAACTAATATCACAGAAATACAAAAAATCACTAGAAACTATTATAAACAACTCTACACCAATAAATTGGAAAACATAGAGGAAATTTATAAATTCCTGGAAACATACAAACTACCCAGATTGAACCAGGAAGAAATTGGAAGCCTAAACAGAGCAACAATGTATAATAACATTGAATCAATAATAGAACATTTCCCAACAAAGAAAAGCCCAGGACTTGATGGCTTCACTACTGAATTCTACCAAACCTTTAAAGAACTAACACCAATACTTCTCAAACTATTCCAAAATGTTGAAAAGAAGGGACTTTTTCCAAACTCATTTTATGAAACCAGCATTAGTGTATACCAGAACCACACAAAGATGCAACAAATAAACTGTAGGCCAATATCCCTGATGAACCCAGATGCAAAACCCTCAACAAAATGCTGTCAAAATGAATCTAACAAAGAATCTAAGAGGTAATATGCTATGACTTATAAGGGGGATTTCTCCCAGGGATGCAAGGATGGCTCAACATACACAAATCAATAAACATGACACATCACAGACAACAGAATGCAGGACAAAAAATATTTGTTAATCTCAATAGATGCAGAAAAAAAGCATTTGATAAAATTCAACATCCTTTCAAGATTTCAAGATAAAAACACTCAACAAGTTAGGTATAGAAGGAATTCCCCTCACCACAATAAAGACCATATATGACAAACCACAGGTAATATCATACTAAACAGGGAACAGTGGAAAGTTTTTTGTCTAAGAATTGGAACAAGACAGGGATGCCCACTTTCACTGCTATTATTTGACATGGCACTGGCAGTCTCAGAGCAATTAGGCAAGAGAAAGAAATAAAGGGCACCCACATGGAAAAGGAGGCAGTTGAATTATCCCTCTTTGCAGATGGATGTCTGCACATAGCCACAGACACGCACACCACTGAAAAACTCCGAATGACAAATTCAGTAATGTTGCAGGCTACAAAATCAACACACAAAAATCAGTAACATTTCTATAAGCCAATAACAAACTGTCTGAAAAGTAATCAAGAAATAAATCTCACATACAATACCTACAAAAATATCTAGAAATAAATTTAACCAAGAAGGTCAAAAATCTCTGTAATAACTATAAAACACTGATGAAAGAAATTGAAGAGGATACAAAAAAAAAAAATGGAAAGATATCTCACGTTCACGTACTGAAAAAATTAACATTGTTAAAACGACATACTTTTCAAAGTGAGCTACAGATTCAATGCAATCCCTATCAAAATACCAATGACATTCTTCACAGAAATAACGAAAGCAATTCCGCAATTCATATGGAACCGCAAAAGACTCTAAATAGCCAAAGTAATACTGAGAAAAATGAAGAAAGCTGGAGCTATCACACTATCTGACTTCAAAATATACTGTTAATAAAAGCTATAGTAGCTAAAGCAGTGTGGGACTGGCATAAAAACAAACACTTTGATTCATAGAACAGAATAGAAACCCCCAAATAAAACTGCACATTTAACTAATTTTTGACAAAGGCACCAAGAACGCAGAAGGAGGAAAGGTCAGTCTCTTTAATACATGGTGCTGGGAAAACTGGATATTTACATGCAGAATAATAAAATCAGGTCCTTGTCTCTCACCATATATATAAAAAATCAATTTAAAATGAATTAAAGACTCAAATGTGAGACCTAAAATTATAAAGCTGCTAGGAAAAAAACATAGGAGAAATGCTTCGGAATATTGGTCTGGGCGAGTATTTTATGAAGAAGACCTCAAAAGCATAAACAACCAAAGCAAAAATAGACAAATGGGATTACATGAAGCCAAACACAGCAAAGGAAACCATTAACAAAGTGAAGACACAATCCACAGAATGGGAGAAAATATTTGCAAACTATTCATCTGACAAAGGATTAATATCTAAAATATACAAGAAACCAAATAACTCAACTGCAAAAAAACAATCCCACTGAAATGGGCAAATCTTCTGGATAAGCGTCTCTGCAAAGAAGGTGTAAAAATGACAATAAGTATATACAAATGTTCAACATCATCAAAATAACAAATGCTGGTGAGGATGTTGAGAAAAGGAATCTCTTGTGCATTGTTGGTGGGAATGCAGACTAGCACAGTCTTAAGGAAAACGGTAAGGCAGTCCCTAAAAAAACTGAAAATAGATGCACTCTACGATCCAGCAATCCCACAACGGAGTGTTTGTTCGAAGGAAAGAAGCCAGCATGTCGAAGAGAGACCTACTTATCCACACTCGCTGCAGCGCTATTCACAATGGCCACGATGGGGACCAGTCTGATGCTCCGTCCACAGACGGATAGTTAAAGGAAACGTGGCACACACACACAACGGGACATTATTCAGCCGAAAAAAGAGCGGTCTTGTCGCTCGTGGCAACCTGGACGAGCCTGGGGGACGCTGTGTTGAGTGAGACGAGCCAGGCGCAGAGAGGTGAATGCGTGTTCCCACTCGTGTGCAATCTGGAAAAGTCGCTCTCGGGGAAGCCGAGAGCAGGGAAGTGGCTGCCGGAGGCTGGGGTGGCGGGTGGCGGGAAGGGAGCCGGGAAGAGCTCAGTTAACGTACAGAATCTTGGCGAGGTGGGAGGAACAAAGTCTGGTGGTCCGAGGCACTGCAGGGTGACTTTAGTTAATAACTTATTACCTGTTTTCAAACAGCTGGAAGAGAGCACTTTGAATGCTCCCAACCCAAAGCAACGAAATGTTTGAGGTGATGGATATGCTAATTACCCTGATCTGATCGTTACACGATGTATACATGTGTCAAAGTGTCACCCTGTATCCCTTAAATTGTTATGTGTACAAGTATTATGTGCCAGTTAGAAACACGAACACACTGCGGTGGCTTCACTTTGACCCTGGAACCACAAGCGCAAAGTGCCAGGTTCATGCACATCCGTGGAAGAGGTTCTTCTCGAGCCCCGGGAGGTCCCCGGCCCTTCCTCCCACCTGGGCCACACATGCAGCCAGGCCCGGGGACTCCGGCATGCTATTTTGAAAGCAGGGTTCAAACACCGCATTTAAACGTCAGACTTTAACCTTCCGAATGCCTTCCTGAGTGAGGCGTTGTCTACACAGGCAGAGCCCCATCTAGACAGGGTGGCTTCTCCTCTGGGGCCTGCCTCGGGGACACTGGCTGTCCTGCCCATCCTGACCATGGCACTAGCCTCTTCCCCATCACCTTTCCTGGGGCCCCCAGTAACACAGAAGCTTCATGCAAAGTGTTTCTGGATTAAGTTTCTCTCTTACAGAGAAAGGTCTTTGCCTCCCATTGCCTTCGGAGAGCGCCCTCCCTAGAGATGAGACTCCCCCTTGGCCCGCTAAAGACAACCTCAGAAGAACACAAATGACAGGGAATGTCACGTGTCCTTCCATACGTGAACAGTTCTTCTCAACCAACACGCAAACCGCAGTCTCTCGGCCCCAATCCACTGCCGTCCCCGGCCCGTCGGACACCCACGATGATGAACATGCCTCGCAGGAAGCGGAACCTGACGGAGACACTTCGCTAAAAGGCCACCTGCAGGCGAGCGGTGCTCCAGGTAACCAGTCAGGTAAGGTGCAAAGGTCACTGATTAACTATATGCAGGGAACACGCTCAGCCGGGTCTCTTAGGGGAACGGCCCCACGGCCCCGGCCTGCCCTAACCCAGGAGCCAGCGCTGGGGCGCTGGACAGCCGTGCCGTCCCACGTTGCAGACCCCAATTCTCGCTTCTGACTCACAGATGCAGGCTCTGTGTCAGCGAAAATGCCAAGCCCAAGTTTCTGCCCAGTCGGATTCTGGCCATCCCATGGTGAGGGCGTGCGGCCTGAGTTTTGCTAACATGACAACCCAGGTGGAGGCCACATCCCTTTCCAGGCAGCCGGGATCCAGGAGGGCCGGCTCTGGGTGTGGGGCCGGGCCAGGTTTGGGTGTACGCACACCGGGCCACCCCAGGCAACCATGTGGGGCTGCGTCCTTACCTGCCCTGGGGTCTCCAGGTGTTCAGAATGCTCCAGGGAAGGAAGCATCCCTACAAGAAAAGCATTCTCCAACCCCCCAAAATTCCAGGTCTTCCCCGGCATCTCTGCTAAAGACTGATTGTCTTCACAAGGTGGCTTCAGAACTAACACCCAGCGTGTCTAGTTTTTCCAACCCGCTTCGCTGGCCAGCGTCGTGACTGCCATTCTTCTAAAGTTGCTGCTGTTCCTTCCACAGAAGATGAAGGCCTAGCAGGAATTATGGCCACTTTATTGAAGCTGCCCTCAGAGAAGAGGTTTCCAGGCCCAGGTGCAACCACGTCCGAGAGCGTGTTAAAACAACCTGAGTATTTTGAGCTCATTTCTCTGGAAAGTCTACCTTCGTGGCGCGACTCGTGGCAAAGGCGTTGCAAACACGCATTTACCGCGGCGTCTCAGCTTAGCGGCTTGTTCCACGCGAGCCGGGTCCTGGGCGTGGACTCCCTCCGCAGCCTCCTCGACATTCGACATGATCCAACTGTTGAAATGTCCCCGGGGAAGGCTCACCTGGGCGGGACCAACCCCAAGCTGGAGGTGCCGCAATGGGCGAACACTTCCCCTGCACCCCGCGCTGTGATGGATTTCCAGAGTTCGGGAAGCGTACACGTAAATGAACCAGGAGGACAGGAGAGCCTCCCCTTCCTGGTCCCCTGTCTGACAGCAGAGCATCCTCGGGTCATTTCCCTCCTCTGTCCGAGACCTGCCGTCTCTGTCTACGGGGCAGCAGAGTAACGTCAGTGGTAACAGGCATCCCCCCGAATAAAACCCTTTCAGGAAAAAGTGGAAGGTGGCTGCCATCATTCCACATTATTTACTGAGCTCTGAGTTTCGAGAACATTATTCCTTAGTCCTTGAGGAAGTAATACACTCTCACCCTTTAAACGCTGTAAGTAGTCGATAATCCATTATTACAGCGAGGCGTTCCCTCTCACAGTAATTATCTAATAACCCTTATAAAGGACCGTGGCTCCCTAATCTGTTTATAATTATCATTGCAATGATCCCGCACATTAATGTCTGACCTTCAGCAACTCTGACCCGATCTTAATTAGCTCTAATATCAAATCATCGCTACATAAGAAACTAGCCATGACCAAATGAATGAACCCCAGGTACAGTTAATTTCTGGAGCAATTATCTTTTCATGTAGGGAGATTTAAATGATTATCTGCACAATTTCACACAGTTTTATGTAATTCTGCAACATTATAAATTCTGTTTTAAATCATATTTCAAAGGCAGGGCTCCACAGTCTGGCTTGTCTAGTATCCTGAAGTACTTGGCTACAACGTCACACGCCGTCCCTGAGCAATGCAGGACGGTTTTGTGTCATTATTTTCAATTATAAACAAATAACAAAAACATAGTTATAAAGTGATATATTATACAATGCAACACATAGCTAAGTAACTAGGTAATCTTGGAGCAAATATTATCCAAGTTAAATCGTTATAGAAAATACTATATTATGCAGAAATATTGAAAGAAATTAATAACGTAATATATGCTATACGAAGATTGGAAAGCCTGACGTGCGTGTAAGTATGTGTGGTATGTTGCTAAGCACCACAAGCTGGAAAGCATGTATCATCTTAGCAGAGCCTGAAGAGGTTGCCACACACACAAAAAAGTATCTAAAGCTACATTTGAGCTCGATTTTAACCTAAGGAATACATGTATCTCGTTGTGTTTGCAGTCACCTGACTTCCCAAGTGAAGTTCGTGTTTCAGTGGCTTCGCAGATGCGCAATCCACTCTTAGGGACAACACGCAAACACATTGCAGGAATGTTCTAATGTAAATCGAGGCCTTGAAAAGAGACGCAATTAGAGCACATTTGCTTGGCATTGTCTCTGGTGTCAGAAATCAGGGGACCATCAATTAAAGTGAAATATTTTAACAAGAATATTTACCGTTTGTCGCCCTGGGCACAATCTATCAAGCTTGCCCACGAAAACTTCCTACTCAAAGTTCGTGCCGCGGCTAACATTTCATCTCAGGAACCAACGTCCTGGTCCTCCAGCCGCCAGCCCTGGGCGCCACCTGGTGAGGGGTCGGGGGTTGATTGATTGGACGGTGCGGAGTGCGCCCTTCCGCGGAAGCGTCCCAGGGTGGGGGCTCCTCAGGGACCACGTGAGAGTCACCCGGGGACGTTCACTTCCCGGCACCTCCTCTGCTCCTCCGCAGACCGGTTGCTTGTAGAAAGGAAAAGAAGGTGGCCTATGTTTTATATCAAATTGCTCAGCAGGGCAAGGGGGTACTTTCTTTACAAACAGCCTACCGCTCGGGCTGCTCTAAATTGATAAAGGATGGCTTCCTCTAAGTCTGCCGAAACTAGAACAAGTGTCCAAAGACAAAAGGCAACTGTATTACAAATGTCCTCCACTAGAGTGTCTGGGAATGGTGGCAGGGACGGTCACGCAGTGCGGCAGGTTGGTCGCGGTCTGTCCCACAGCCACCTGGAGACCGGCGCTGACAACCCCCAGGCAGGGAGCGGCCCCTGCAGGTCGGACTCTCCCTGGACCTGAGACCCAACAGAGTTCACGCCCAGCGGGGAGCTGGGATCACGGCCCTACCAGGACCTCCCTAGGGCATTTTGTCCTCAGACGTGGGTGTTGGCAGTGCCGTCGTTTGCTTTTATGGTTAAAGTGTTTTAAATACATAATGATAGCAAGTTTTGCAAGGGTTGAATCATCACATGCGTTCACATCTTTGCTACTGCTCACTCTGGCCCCTGCCATCTCCACGACAGGTGTAGGAATGAGCCCGTCTTTAGCGCGAGCAATTCTGCCCGTGCGCGAAGATCGAGCCCGACCCCCTTTCCCACTCCCCGTGCTCGTCCCGGGAACGTGCTCCAGGCCCCTGGTGTCGGAGCCTCCTTTCTCTTGCTGAGTCAGAGGCTGAACGGGCTTTGTATCGGTTACTTCTCTCCTTCAAAGAAAACCCTTGGGCCCACACTCTCTCTTTTTAATCACGGAAGCTCCTGGAGGTAGCTACCCTGTTATAGGCAGGGTTTGACGTTGGGTTTTAATCTTGTACTTTAAATTTGTGGTTTCATAAAAGCTTCTCTGATAGTGAAGTCTCTGCCATTTCCTACGATGAAAGGCCACTATCCCGCTCACTGATGTGTCCACAAGGCCTGGGCCGGAACCCAGCGTTCCCCACCTGTCCCCGGGGAGAAGCTTGTGGTGGCCCATCCACATCTGATTTTAGGGGACAAATGATGTAAGAGTTTTGTTTTGGGTGTGGCCCAGACTCCTGCCCTTTGTGGCTGAGTCGTCTGTAGACAAAGCCACCACACCACAGAAGCAGGGGCCAGAGCGGCAAGCGTAGCCGAGACACACCTGCTCTGCGGACCCCCTGGCGAGCTTGGGCGGGACGGGCTCAGACGATGTGTCGGACACACTCTGCGCAGTGCCTGGCACTCCGTACGGTGCGCAGCCCTGCGTCAGGGGTGAGGCGCATCTCAGGACGACCAGTTCCTGCCTCTGGGGTGTAAATACAGTCAGAGCCACTGCAGCCTGCAACGGAACCTCAGCTCTGGCTGGGCGCTGACCATCCAGTGACAAGGACCTCCCCAGGGCACAGGGCTACCTCTGGCAGTGCTGCTGGTCACAGCCCCGGCAGCCACGGCCTGAAACTGTCCTCTGGCTCTCACCAACATTAGTCGCTGTTTTTGCCTTTGTTTATTTGTTTATTTTTATTTCTGCCCCTCAGGATTTGCACATTTGAGCATTGCATGGCACCACTTAGTGAGAAATAAATCTCTGTTTAGTGAAAACAAACAGTAACTCTTTTTCACCTTTTTGTTGTGGAGTTGAATACACACACGCACACACAGGCGTGTGTGAAGCACGAAAGTGCAGCTCCGGGAATATCCGGGTTAAGAACTGAGATCTTTCTGGACCCCTGGCAGCACCGTCACTCACCCTCAGATCGTGACCCCTCCTTCCCCGACGACGTCAGTGCTCTCCGATAGCTGGCGCTGGCGGACGCCACTGTTAAACCCTCCGTGGCCGGCGTCACCCTCCTGGTCCCCGCTGCCTCGCTCCACATGATGTCTGGGATGAGCGTCTTGCTTCTTACAGCTGCAGCTCTTTCAGCGTGACGGTTATCAGAGTCCACCGTACAAACACATAGAACAGTTTTCCAAAAATAACTGTCCCAATTCACACTGTGCTACTAGTACAGGAAAGTCCCCCTTGCTTCACAGGTCGGCGCTCGGTGTTGTTCGGTGACCCCTTTCGTTCAATTTTACCCATTAGAACAGCTGTCATGGGATTTCACTGCGTTTTTGGCTTTCATTTCCTGATAACCAATAATATCGAATGCTATTTTCTTTTCTTTTTTATCATTGAGTATACAAATTTGTGAAGATCCTGTTCAAGGTCTGTTGCTATTTTTTTCCTACTGAGTTGTCTAGTTTTTACAATATTAATTTATAAGAGTTCTTTCTATATTTTGGATGTGTTTGACCATTATATATATTAGAAACTTCAGCTCCTACTCATTTTCTTAACAGTGATTCTGATGAGCAGAAATTCTTGAGTTTAATGAAACATATTTATCTTTTTTTTTTTCTTTTTGGTCAGCGCATTTATCATCCTTCTCAAGAATTTTTTCTTTTTTGTCCTGGTTCACGAAGACATTCTCTTACAGGTCTTTGGAAGTTTGATTGTTTTGCCTTTTACATTTAGGTCAACAGTGTACCTGAAATGGAATTTTGCTTATATTGTGAAGGACGGGGTGAATTTCAGTATTCAGTTCAGACGCCATCGGATAACAGATTCATCATCGCCGTCCCCGCGCGGGCTCTGCGGAGCTTCTGTGCCGTAGCTACGGGCTCCGCCGTGACTCCGGACTCTGCGCTGCTTCTTGCGTCTGCCGTGACGACACCCACGGTCTGATCGCTTGTCACTGCGAAATGAGCGTCAATGTCTGGTTGAATGGTCTCTTCCTCCTTGTTGTTTCTTGAGATTAGCATCTCTACTCTGGCTCTTTAAATTCACAGATCAGTTCTATAATGTGAAACGCTCCACGCAGGGACACGGGGTACTCTTTCTTTATTTAGGTCACTAATGCTCTGTGGGTTCCCAGGCACGTATTTCCTTAAATGCACTTTTGTGTATTTGATGATTTGTTGAATTTCTTACTGAGACAGATGCATAGTTTATGTACAAATACATAAACAATATATATACACATATATATATGCTCTATAAATAAAAATAAGTTAATTTATTAATATTAAACTTGTATTGCAACATCCCAGAACTTATTTAATTAATGTGAAAGTTCTTTTGTTGACTTTCTGATCCACTTGGCTATCATGGAGTAGATTGTATTAGCCTAACCCTCCAATCATGGACTCGTATAAAGGCAGGGTAATTTTTTTTTTCAAATGGAAGGAAGGAAGGGAGAGAAGGAGGGAGGGAAGGAAAAGAGGGAGGGGAGGAAGGAATGAGGCTGACTATTTAAAGACAAGGGAAAATATCCAAGTTAAGCCAGAATCGGAGAGGCCACATCCTGGGAGAAGAAGAGCCCATTGAAGAGGGCCCTAAATCACGTGTACCTTTTTCCTCTGACTTTTTTAACTTGTGGTGCAGTTTGGTCTCTATTGCTGCATAATGAATTCCCACAGGCTTGGCACCCAAAACAGACACAATAATTTGTTAGAATTTGTTATCTCACGGCCTAGCTAGCTTTTCTGCTCAAGGTCTCCCAGGACTATGGTCAAGGTATCGACAGTTCAATCTCATTTTGAGGCTGACTCGGGGAGAATCCACTGCTACATGATTCAGGTCGTTGGCAGAGTTAATTTTCTGGCTTTCGGGTGGAGGCCACCTGTGGTTCCTGGACTGGCTTTGTGGACATGCCTGCTCACTTCATCTTTTAGAGAGAAGTAGAGAACTAGCTTTAGCATTTCTTGTAATGCAAGCCTGACAGCAGCAAACATACACATATGTACACACTTATGCACATACATGTATGCACACACATGCACAGACTTATACACATTGGCATGCATATGCATGTATGTACATACACACATGCAGACATACATCTGCACACACACAAACATACACCTATGTACACATTTTTGCACACACATGCACACACTCATACACACTGACATACACATGCATGTGCAAACATGCACACATGCACACACATGCATACACAGACATACTTGCACACACATACATACACACTGACACAGAGCACACATGCATGCATACATACGAACACATGGTACTTAAAGACATACACACATGCATGCACATATGTACACCCATGCATTCATGCATAATTAAACACACACATACATATATACACACGTATAAATATAAACAGTCCTGGTGACGGATGTTGGGAAATTCTAAAATGTTTCCCTGTTTCTTTGTTTACATTCAACCATGGACTTTCAGGTGTATTTCACAGGTCAAAAAAAAAATGAGCGGACATGAGAAAGATAATTTGAACAGTCATTTAAATATAAATGACACCACATTGGCATCAACGATATTTTATAAGGGAGCACTGCTATTTACTGGTGCTCCAGAGCAGAGGGCTTTTCCAAGGTGTTGTTGCCTAAGTATATTTCTGCCGTCTACCTGAGGACGGAGAACGTGATGTCGGTTCTAACGTCAGGTTAATTCCGGGATTGAGAGGCGGATGTCAGACATAAGATGCGTCAGGGAGGAAAAATGAACGATTCAACAACTTTGACCGTCAAAACGAGAACCGAGGGCGATCAAGTTGCTGGAATTCTGCAGTCGAGATGAGAGGAGATAAATTGACGGCGTCTCTTCCCATAAACATATGAATGGAATTTTACGTGTTAATTAAAGAGATGCTGGATTAACCTGACCACAGGCCGCTGCTCAGTTCCATCGGTAATGTCCCTGCTGGACGATTAGTCCGGGGGCCCCTTGCACTTTTGCCAAGCTCTGCGGATTCAATTTTCTCCTTGCATTTTGACTTTGATCGTATGAGAACACACCTTTCCGTCACCATGCTGTCTAATAATCTCTGCGTTTGAAACAAGCTTTTCTGTTAATAAGTTTCAATTTGGAATGTCAATGGATAGTATCATGTTGTTTTCTGTGATAATCCTAGAATTAGCTGCATTTTCTGGAAATAAAAATATCTATTGCAAATCTATGACACTCTCCCCAACTAAGTGAGGTAGCAAATTAAGTCATTACATAGTGAATGTTTGTAGCTAATTTTCTAGGGTTGCATTAGGCAATTTGATTGCCTACGTTATCTCAATTTGTGGAAATTGAGCATTATTTCAAAAGTATCGTGAAGCAACTGCTGAACTGAACTAGTTCAACATAAAACATGTACATTCCAGCATAAAATGAGCAAGGACTTTGTCACAGAACATTTAAGTAAACTAATCTTCTCAAACCAGGTTTTAATTTAATTTTGATTTTTAAAGGAGACAGAAATGGATCAACTCATGGTTTTCAACTAAATGGCATTTACCTCTTCTATTAACTCTTTGGATGCACTTGTAAGGGTTTCTAGAGTCTAACAAAAGACCATTAATCAGTCAAATAACCCCATCTCATATTGTCTAATCTCAAATAAAAGATTTTTGCCTGTGCATGTTGTTCTCGGGACGCGTTCACAGAAGTGCCTTGCTTTCCGCGTCTCCCCAGTTCCTGCCTCTGCGTGCTCCATGCGTCGTCTGCCCCTGGGAGGGCACTTTCAGAGTCACTGTGCGGTTGGGACTTCTCACTGCCGTGCGGCCGTGGAAGCGTGTGCTGGGACAGAGCCCGCGTCAGGCTGGGCCCGTAGCTGCAACCACAGACCTGCCCTGCTGACATGAGCTGTGCGTGCAGCATGAGCAAGAAACACGCTCTCTTGTTGTTAAGTTCTGGGACTTTAAGGTTGTTTGTTCTTGCAGTGTGTATGGAGAGCGGTCACGCTTGGTGGCATGTGCAGGGCAGCTGGGGTTGGCTCCTATCGTGTTATCGTGACGATGAGCAGTGACCCCTCCCCTCCGTTCTTCAACCTGTCTTGGTCTGGACAGTCACCCCAAGCACACCTGAGTCTACCCAGACAAAAGCAGCTCCCCAACCCCTAGAGGAAACAACAAAATGAGGGAAAAGTGCTCAACCTAAATAAAGCAAAAAAGAAAAAGCTATATATAGGAGAAAAATATAAAAAATGATAGGAATAAATCATTAAATACAATTACTGCAAATAGAGTAAATGTTCTAATTGAGATCTGAGATTATCAAACTGGATTCAGGAAAAAAAAAGAAATGATAAGACTTTGTAAGAGACAATTAAAAACATAAGGATACCAAAGGCAGAAAACAAAAGGATGAGAAAGATACTCCAGACAAATATTAACAAAGCATAAAAAGCTGTTCCGACTGTATTACTTGTATCAACAGGCACACAAACGTGACGGCGGTCACTACATTTGACAAGAGTCATTTCAGAAAGATGCTGTAACAAATCAACCTTGTAGGAACTTAATAACTTTGGCTTTAAGTACATGAAGCATAACAAATCTAAACTTGTACAAACTTAATAACATAGGGCTAAATACATAAAGCAAAAATTAATTTGATCACAAAGACAAATTCCCAATCAGCAGATTTTAACATAGATACTAAAATAATTGACAGAAAAGTATATTTTAAAAATTAGAATATTTGAACAGCATAATTAAGAAACTGATCTAAGAGACGTACTTAAAATAGTGCCTCCAGTCATAAAAGAATACAGATTATTTTCAAACACACGTGTAACATCAATCACACAGGGACCTTTAAGGCAGTTTGACCTCTGACCGTATGTTGTCTCGTCACGAAAACCTCGACAAATTTCAAAGGATTGTATTATAGAGTATACATTTTCCTGACTACCGTAAAGTTAAATTAAAAATCAGTAGTGAATATATAAACACGTGTTGAAAATATACAAAGACAGTTCTGGACTTAGTTTAACTTGCAGTTTTTCAACTTTACCATGAGTTTATCATGGGACACAACCCCTATCATAAGTTGGGAAGCATCTATCTAGAGAAAAAGAACACATATTTGAAATTAAGAATAACACTTCCAGATAACTCATGGGTCAGAGAAGAAATTGCAATGGAGTTTAGAAAGTACTGAAAGTTGAATATTAATAACAATCACGTGTATGGCACCAACCACATGCGAGCTCCAAGCTCTAACCACACGCGTGCTCTAAGATTTTACACATATTGAATTACTTAATTTTAATGATAATTATAAGATATAGGTACTGTTAGTAACTTCATTTTACTGAGACATAAAATGATTAAATATTTTGTTTGAAAAGCAGAAATACAGTCATTGGAAGAGATGATAAAGGATATATAAATAAATGCCTTCCAACTTCAAATCTTAGAATCACAAAGAAAATCTTTAAAAACTGTACTACTTCTGAAAAATGACAAAAATAAATAGCGCAATTAATCATATGCCCATAAAAGAACTTAAATTACTAAACAAATGTCTTCCCACAAAGAAAAATCCTCGCACAATGGTTTGAACAGTAAGTTCTATGAAACAGTCAAGGAAAAGTCATCTCTATCTTGCACAGACTCTCTCGGAGGAAGAGGAGGAGGAGGAGGAGGAAGATGAGGAGGAAGCCCTCTTCAGTCCACTGTAGGAGGGTACATAACCTTGATACCAAATGTAACAGGGTTGGTGCAAAAGAAAAACACTGTAAGTCCATCTCGGTTATGGACATGGACTCAAAAATCATAATAAAATATTATCAAACTAAACACAGGAAATACAAAAATCATGATGCGTCACGCCCAATTGTTTATCCTAGGAAGAAAATGTTTGTTTAACGTTAGAAAAATCAGTCAATGATAATTCACCACATAATAGATTCACAGGAAATAAAAGTCACACCCTCTCAACAGATGTCAAAGAGCGCACTCGGAAATTCAATATCCCTTTGCATACACATCATTTATAATAATTATATGCTATAAATAAAATTATAGCGTTTCCATGTACGTAATTAAGGTATCTTGCATTTCTCAGATGCCCGCGGTAGACGGAATAGTGGCCCCTCAAACACGTCCAGGTCCACATCCCTGAAACAGTGACGTCTGGAGCCTTGCATGGAAGCAGCCACCCTGCAGGTGTGGTTCAGCGGAGGCCCTGAGGTGGGTGGTTGCCCTGGCTTCCCAGGAGGCCCTCGCTGAATCGGAGGGCGCCTCCAGGTTGGGGCCAGGAGGAGACAGAGACGGGAGCGAGGACAGGCGGGAGAATGGTCGGAGCACCGGGAGACGGTCGGGGAAGGGCCACCAGGCAAGGGACGCGGGAGCCACCGTTCGCGGGAATGGTTCCCTCCGCACCCCAGAGAGAAACACAGCTCCATAGCACCTTCATTTCGGCCCCGGGAGTCTCAGGTCGGGCTCCAGCTGACGGCACTGCCGGTCAACACATTTTTGTCTTAGGCCACGACATGTGTCATGATTGGTCATGGCAATGACACCGCGTTGGTTACGAAAGAGCCTGAGGTGTGTCGCTAGATTCCTGGCTGGTAATGCTTTTTCCTTTGCACGTTATCTGCTCGTATCTTGTGCCCATTTTTTAAAAAATCGCTATGGTCTCTTTGCTTATTTGAACACTTTGTATGTTACGGTGCTAGTCTCTTCTGCCATCCCTGTTACTTTACCAAATTACTGTTTGTCTTTTAACATCAATTACATTGAACAGTGCTCTCTGTCTCTCTGTGGACTTCTAACAATTTTCAGGAATCAGAATGAACGAAACTCGCTGCTTCTGCTTCTGGTGCCATGCTCGATACTCTCGCATTCACCTGAAGATGAAAAAAAAACCCTTGCTTATAATTTCTCTCGGAACATCCCTGCTTTCTTTGCATTTGGCATTTAAAACTCTAATTTAAAGGTTTGTTTTTAAATCAGCAGTGTGGGAGCCATCTCCACTCATGTTTTCTCACTTAGTGAGTTAAACGTAATCTTTCACCAAATATCCTTTCCATGCTAATTTGTCATTTCAAGTTTATCGAATTCTCTATGCTGTTTCTGAATTTTTATTCTGTTCTATTGACATCCCCGCCAATCCCGGCGCTGATATACTTAACCTTACATTCCCTTGTTTTGATCTGCTGACGCACATTTCCCCTCATTAGTCATCTTTGAAACAATGTTGCTAGTGATTCTCAAGTGTGCACCTGCAGGGGAACTCCAGAGTCACTTCGTGAAGGTAACAGAGCTGTTCAAATTTAGGTTGAAGTTACATCAACCGTGGTGCAATGGAATGATTTCTTCCATCCAGAATTATAAACCATAATTCAAGATTTAAAAGACAAAGTTTTTCCAGATTTTAGCATTGATTTTAGCCCAGTGAGACCCAGGTCAGATTCTAACCAAGAGAACTCCCATATAATAAAGTTTTTTATTTTTTTAAGCCACTAAACTTATTATAACTTGCTACAGTAACATTTCCTTGATTACTAGTGAGTTCCTATATTTTTTCAGCTAAGTTTTGCCATAGCTATCAATCAATTAATTTGTTGCTGCAATTGTGACTCAGATTCTCCCATTACATTCTCAGTCGCTGTTATTAAACCTGTACTATTTTATTACTTTTTGGATATTTGCTCTGTAACTGCGTGTCTCACTGAACTCCTGTGCTATTTGTGATAACACTAATTCCCTTGAGTTTCCTTAGGTGGCATATTATTTTAATTAAAGCCAATAAATACCAGCTCCTTCTCCTCCCAGTGTCCACTGTGCACCTGCCTCCCTTGGTGTCGTGGGCTGGCGCTTCTGCCTGGTGGGACGTGGCGGAGGGCGGGGAGCGCCCGTCGTCCCAGCGCTGTGGGCCCCTCGGGAAGGAGCCTGCAGAGCCATCCGGCAATCTGCGGTTCACGTCCAGACGGAGGATCCAGTGAGTGTCCTAGGAGGAGAATCCTGCCTTTTAAAATAGTTGGAAACTCTATCCTAGAGGCAGCTGTAGCTCTGATCAGGTCTTCTGGTCGGTCCGGCAGCATCTTCCCGGAGGAGTCATTGCACTGAGCAGCAGCGTAGGCGCCCGAGAGCCCAGAGCTGGAGCCGGAGCCTGTGCGACCACTGCCCGCCCCTCTCCAGCTGCAGGACCTGGGGCAAGAGGCCCGAGCTTGCGAGTTAGGCTCTCTGCACCTGCAGTGTGGTCACAGTGCGGAAAAACCAGGTCAGTGGATGCAAGGACCTGGAACTGTGCTTGGTACATCATGCGTGTGTATTGAACATGCATACGTTTAACATGTAATACATATGATATAACTATGAATATAACTGCATTGTATGCGTGTGTAGATATAGTATATGCATGCATAGTACTGTGTGAATGTATAGTCAATGCATGTATACAGTATCTGTATGAATATAAACACATATATATCCTTTTTAGAAACTTAAGAAACAACTATTTTGCAGAAGAAAGAAGAAACTGGCCAGGCGCTGTGGGTGCCCTGTCCAGGCCAGTGGGGTTCCCCGGCCTGAGGCAGCCCTGCTCGGGAGCTCAGGGTGTGCGGCCTTAGGGCAGCGGTCACTTCAGCTGCAGGCTGGGTTTCTATTTCTCTTGCTTTTTTCCCCTGCTGGCATTTGTTTTCTTTTCCTACAAACTCTCCTAAGGTGGAGGCTGCCGGGAGGATCGGGGGTGACTCCCCGAAGAGAATGAGTGAGGGCGTGAGGCCGGAGGGATGCAGCTGGGACCGGCTCAGTTGTCCCAGCGGGCACTGGGCTAGAGCAGAAGTCCAGCCAGGGGGCAGCTGCAGCATCCACGCTCACTCGGGGGGCTCGGCGCCCCCAGGCTCACGCGGGGCCGCATGCACCAACAAGGAGGGTGGCGCAGACAGGTGCAGCAACAGCTGCACAGCAGGACGCAGGAGAGGAGAGATGCTTTGGAACCCTGGCGCAGCACTGGACTCTTCCTGAGATGACGGTTAACACGTCTGGGATGCAGCATCCGGCTGCAAACTGTGCCTGCGTGCAACTGCCCCTTTCAACACGAAGGTAGTTCGAAGTGTGGAGACGGGTCACGAGCCAGGACATGGGAATGGAAGGACCCACAGCCACCGTGCAACACCGGACACAGGGCTCAGGACAGCAAAGCAAACCTCTAGCCAGAACGTAACCACATGCAGAAAATGGAAATCTATGGTCAGGTCTTCTATTTAGAAACAAAAAACCCAAGGGTATTATTACAGTCTTCTTTCTCAGTCCACAGTAGCCAGCCAGATGATTCTGGATTCTGTGGCTAGCGGACAATGACATGCATCCCTGAGGAGCGACAGACACAACCCACCTCCTGCGATGGGCCTGGGAAGACGTGGGCATGTTCGGAAGCCGATGGGAATTCCTGGAGACCCAGGAGAGAGCCCGTCTGTGTGAGGCGTCTGCCGCTGTCCTCCCCATGCGTCTGGGGCTCGCCCACAAACTGCGATGCCCGGGGGATTACTGAAAGTGAAAGTCAAATCCTCTGGCAATGATACACCCTGATTCCCAGTCACATTTTAGATCATAACGCACGTCGAGTCTTCGAGTCTGACTCTGGGGCTGGCCCTGGGTGCCAGAGGCGCAGTCTGCAGGGGGCCATCCTCCCATTGGGGCTGCACAGAGGGCACAGGAGCCCCTGGGCCCCGGGAGGGACACCCTGCCCCCTCCCACCCCATCACGAAGTGGCGGTCCCCTGGGGCCTGGGCCACAGGTTCTCCGAGTCCAAATAAAGATGTGTGGGTCTCTGCAGCAGACTCATTAAATAGCCATAAAACGACTAAACTGTTCTGTAATGAGGTCAGGGTGCCCACATCCCTCAGCGTTACACACATGTCCTCTCGGCAGCCTCTGGACCCCTTCGTAAGGAACCACGGGTTTAGGAATATACTCTCGCCCGTCTCTGTTAGGGAGACACGGTCAGATCGGTGCACAGAGACAGAGGGCGGCCGTGTTCCCACAGGAAGCCACACCTGGCGCCCCTGCACACCTGGCCCCAGGGCGTGCATGTGCATGGGGTCTCCCGTGTTATCCACACTTCACAAAAGGGGAAGTCGAGGCTCAGAGAGACACCCGTCATGCGATTAGGGTGTGGGGAAGGCACGAGTTAAACACAGAGCTGACTCGGAGGTGTGTGCGGATCACCCTGCTGGTGCCACGGTGGCTGCGGTTGACTGGTGTGATCCACGCGGCTGTGCCCCTGAGAAGCACAGACGTCAAAGCACAGAGGTCAAAGCACAGAGGTCAAAGGGCCCTCTGGGGCGTCTTCCCTCCTCCCCCCACCTGTGCCTAGAAAGGGCTTCTTGCTGCTGTTGGAATTGACTGACGACTGTGTATTATTCTGCATTTTCAAAACATGCCTAAAAGTCTCTCAAACGGAGACAAAGGGATAGACTTACAGGCACTTAAATGTAATTGATTTTATTTAGGGGTGCGTGGTGAGACAGGGACGGTAACATGACGCTTTGCAAAGCTGCGAGAGTTAGAAGGAATAAAAACCGTCGAGGGAAAACACACAATGATTGGCGGTGTGCTTACTTATGTAAAGGGTGACTAATAAAATCCCATTTGTAAAAACAGTCATAAAATTGGTATTAAATAATGATAAATGGTCCTCCTTGATTTAAAAACCCAGCTCTTACAATTGTCACTCGAATAAAACATTGAGGTAAAAGAAACCAAAAGAGACAAGGAGACAGAAACGGTCTGTGAATAAAATGTGAGCCTGGCAGATGAGTATAGGGATAAAAATGAGACACGCGCCTTAATCCTGGATCGATTGTTGCTTCTAGAACCTCAGTTACTGCACGCGTGAAAATTTCCAGACATGGACACATTCACAGGAACATTGAAAATATCAAGAGGATCTTATTAAAAGCCAAAAAAATGAAGGGCAGTCCAAGCGCCAAGATGGTGCACCTGCCAGGGTTTCGCCAGACAGGTCTCTGCCGCCCCTGGGTAGGGTTTAGGAACCCTTTTTTATGCTGCTGCTGAACCACCTTCGAAAAACTAAATCTGACCTTCCTAAGCTTACTTGAAACTTAGCAGGTTTAATCTTG
>CAUYRT010032788.1:0-46504 GCA_963574885.1 Lepilemur ruficaudatus
CTGGATAATCTCCTGAGGTTATCTCTAGTCTTAAAATCCTGTGAGTCTGAGTCCTCTTTTAACTTCTAGGGGCTTTGTGGGAGAAGAGAGAGGAGACCCCCCATGACAGGAGGCAGGGCTGGGCAGCTTGTCATCTCCTTACCCATCTTAGTTTGTGCATATTTTGCATAGTGATTTCTGTTTGGCAATTGATTTACAGCAACTGCAGGTTGCCAAGAGAGCTTGTTTGGAGGCAGAATTTGAAGGGGAAAAGAAGGGACCATGTCTGAAGCTTTCTCTGAGGCAGGTCATGCTGAGTGAAGGTTCCTTGTTGGGAAAGAAAGGAATTCCCCATGGGGCCTTGTCTTCTCACTCCAGCTGACGGCTCTATTGCAGGTATGGAGCCTCCCTGGCTGTCAGTCATTTGAGGGGAACCTCTGACCCCAAGACCTCCCTGGGTTATTAAGGGGGATGGCATACATGTGTCAGGCTGGTGATGGCGTATGTGACACAGAAACTGTCACAAAGCAAAGACAGGGGAAGCTGAGCACCTGCCTCCCCAAAGCAGCCACCAAGTCACGCCTGATGTGCCCCATTAGAGGGCGCACTGCCTGAGGGTCATACTCGGTGTGTGTGTGTGTGGCGGGGAGGGAGGGGAGCCAAGGAGAATATTTTAATGGAATTTCCAGTCTTCTTTGTTTATTTCACACACCCAATTCTAAATTAACACCTCTGTTCAGGCACTTGATATTACTAATGAGCAGCTATATAGAAGGATGTGACATCTGGAACCCCAGTCACTTCTTTCTCATGCCTCTAAAATTGTAGCAGTTGGTGAGCTGTTGGTTAGCTAGTACTAAAAATGCCCAAATAACACCAGCACAAGATCGTTGCTTGTCTTTGTTTTATGAATACATTTCTACATGTATTAATCTCATGCGTTTCCCAAATATACAACTAAATTTGGAACAAATGCCAGCAAGGATACGGGCTTGACAGCAATAGTCACCAATTGGCACCGCTACCTCTGTAATGATTTGTTCTCATTTCAGTTTCCCAAACTGAAGAACTCTCCTTAGTCCTTTTCAATTTCTTATCCAAAACCCATAAGTCTGAGAGATTCGGAGAATTTTCTGTTAGTGCTATGATATTCTCCAGCTGTAGCTTATTCTAAAATTGGATCAATTCCAGGATGTAAATACTCGTTAATTGGTTTTGAAAGTCAGAATAATAACTGATGCTTAGGAATCTTTTATGATAGGTCTAGAATAGATTTTTAATGCAACATGAGGTAAATTTTCAATATATGTGTATAGGTACATATAGAAACATGTAGAAATATCTACATGTAGAAATATTTTGTTCTGGTGGAAAAGTTCATTAATTTAACAATAATTAGGAATGCAAGGTATGTGATGTTTAGACATGATTACACTGATGGGACATTCTTCAAATTTAACTAAAGGGATGGGTGTTTTACGCCTTGTGATGGATGTGTGGATTTGGACAGCATTAAACTTACTGACATAATGTGTCAAAAGGGGATGATAAGATCTCTCAGGGTTCTGGGAAGTAATAAGCTTTCTTTTTAGTAGCTTCTGGATGGAGAGACGGTCTCTCCTGGGAAGTTTTAGATTTACACATTTTCAGAAAGCAGAGTTCAAGAAATACGGGTTTCATTTTGAGATCTGTTCCAGGACTGATGGTACTCG
Source organism: Lepilemur ruficaudatus (assembly GCA_963574885.1). Lineage (NCBI taxonomy): Eukaryota > Metazoa > Chordata > Mammalia > Primates > Lepilemuridae > Lepilemur > Lepilemur ruficaudatus. The sequence goes on from CAUYRT010032788.1 coordinate 1,692, forward strand.
GGGACTGGGGACAGGGTATTCATCCTGGGAAGATGCATTAAGGGGTGTGAGTCTTCAAAATCCTTGAGTATTCCTGAGCTAAATACCTTATTAATATGAGGCACCATTTTAATTTCTAATGCTCATCATTAAGAATTTCTGATTAACCTTTGCTAAAAGAAAATGTGTACTCAGGTTAAATTAGGAATATGTCATCTAGTGACACTGATTAAAATTGTTAAGCACCTATCAATGGCTAGTTTAGAGATGACTTTTATTATATTAGCTATTTTAATCCAGTAGGTAGGAGAGATTTTTCTGTTTTTTTGTCCTGATGAATTTGACTTTGAGGCCCCTGGCACTGAGCACCTGTATCGGTGAGGGTTTGATCAGAAAAGCCGATACACTGTGAGTGATATGGAACATGGAATTTAACCTAGGAATTGGAACTTACAAAACTGTGAGAACCAGTGAAGAAGTTTATTGTATTCAACAAAGATAAATTTCTAGGGGGCAGTATGTGAACCAATTTACTCTTATATTTGATTTCTTCTTCAATGTTGCTTATCAAGAAAAATATATATGATTTCTCGAAGCTTTTTAATTATTTGAAAAAATAAAAGTCTAATCTTCCTGGTTAATTTGGTTAATCTTTCTTTTTTCATTTCCTATTTCTTTTTGCTCATTTGCAAGAAATTTGCAAAATGTTGATGTATATCTGTTACAGATGAAATACCTGACAATAATTTAATGTCCATGATACATTTATTGTCCTTTTGTTTATATCTCTATTCTTAATATGCTAATGATTTGCTAAATTAAGAATTTATTTTTTAGTCCTGATGTGCTATATGAAGGGAAGGCCATTTTTATTTTTAAAATTGAAAACTTGTAAAGTCTAGGCATACATTTATACATAAACACCATTATTTGTCAAAGGCAGAGCCTCCTTTTTCTTAGAGCAAACATTTTTATTTTATTTTATTTTACTTTTTAAAATTTTATTTTGCATAATTGGAGACTGGGTCTTGCTATGTTGCCCAGGCTGGAGTGCAGTGGTTATTCACAGATGTGATCATAGCACACTATAGCCTTGAACTTCTGGCCTCAAGTGATCCTCTCACCTCAGACTCCTGAGTAGCTGGGACTGTAGGTGCACACCACCATGCCCAGCAGAGCCTACTTCTGGAATGATGAAAAATATTAATAGAATGAAAAGATGTTTTATGATATTGCTATTCTTTTCTCTACTGTGAATCTCAGATTTGTTTTTTAACTGAGTAACCAGGCCTATCTGATGTAATTTACTAAAATATATTAAACATTTACTCTGTGCAAAGGTCTGTGTTGGGTGCTGGGTCATGGTAGTGAAACATAATGGCTAAGATATAATCTTACGTTACTGGCTTTTATTAAAAAGACAAAAATAACAGATGCTGGTAAGTATGCAGAGAAAAGGGAACTCTTATACACTGTTGGTGGGAATGTAAAATAATCAGCCAGTATGAAGATTTTTCAAAAAACTAAAAATAGAAATACCATACAATCCAGCAATCCCACTACTGAGTATTTATCCAGGGGAAAATGAATCAGTATATCAAAGGGATACCTGCACTCACAAGCTTATTGCAGCACTATTCGCAATAGCAAAGATATGGGATCAACTTAAGTGCCCACTGACAGATGAAAGGATAAATAAAATGTGGTATATACACACAATGGAATACTATTTGGTCATAAACAAGAATGAAATCATGTCATTTGCAGCAACATTGATGAAACTGGAGGTCATTATGTTAAGGGAAATAATCCAGGCACAAAAAGACAAATATCTCATGTTCTCACTAATATGTGGGAGCTAAAAAAGTTGCTCTCTTGGAGGTAGAGAGCAGAATGATAGTTACCAGAGGCTGGGAGGGGATGAAGAGAGCTTGGTTAATGGGTACAAACATACAGTTACACAGAAGAAATAAGTTCTAATATTCGATTGCAGAGCAGGGTAACTATAGTTAACAACAATGTATTGTATCTTTCAAAATAGTTAAAAGAGAGAACTTAAACCCAACTCATAGAAATGATAAATACTTGAGGTGAGGGATACCCCAAATACCCTGACTTGATTATTACACATTCTATGCATGTAACATAGAATGTATATACAAATATACACAGATATATACAAATATTATGTATCAATAAAAACTCAACCAAAAAAAGATATATCCTTACATTCTGTAAGCTATCTTTGCTTTTTCTCCTACTATTAGGTTAGATTTATTTTCTCAGATGAAGTGCAATAAAAACTTATTCATTGTGCATGCTCCAATAACTGACCTGCCCCAACTATGCTGATGGAGGCTGTAATGGTTTTCTACTGTGTCGTTTAGCTAAGGTGGAACTACATTTCCCAGAATTCCCTTCCCTGTATATGGTTCTGAGTCAGGGTTGGCCATAAGAGAAATTTACCCAAGATTTGGGAGGCAGATGTGAAACAGCAGCCATCAGCTCTGAAAGTGGGTGTAGGGATCCAGGCTCCCTTGCAGCTCATGAGCAGGATTGCTGATCTCTGTGCTGACTCACCTGGCTGGCCAAGGGCCGGGCTCACAGCTCCTGCAGCTCTTTCTAGATCTCTTCCTTCAGCATCTCTGGGTCTCAGGTGAGCCACGTGTACAGCCCCATGGTGAAGGGCACCAGCTTCTCTTCCAGGTCTCCTGCTTCATCCAGATTGGAGGTGATGAGAGACAAATGGAGGCTCTTGTTTGTCCTCACAGGTTCTAATTTGTCTTTTTTGTTTCCTGCTCCATGTCCAGCTTTTCTTCCCAGCTGCTGCTCTGCAGTTGGTTTCAAGCTAACCACCAGATTTCTAGAAACTTCTTCCCCAGCTCATATTTGCATAATAAATCCCTTATTGCAGATCACAGTGGTCCTGCTTCCTTGCTCAAATTGTCACTGATTTAGATGCTCTGTATCAGTGTTCTAATAACTGAATGTCCTATGTAAAGTAACATAAATGAATGCAGCAGGTCTGATGTGAGAAAAATCATGCAGCCTTCTCAGTCTGTTTTTGTTTCTCTTTTTTCCACTTTTGGTAGAGGTGTGGAATCAAAGAAAGATACTTCTATTGTAAGAAAAATCACAGCATGAGCATATTGATAAATGACAAGTGACTCTTGGCTGGATATCAAGGAGACCTTAGGGAGAGGTGGGGTCGGCCAAACTGGAGGGGGTGTACTCCGCCAACAGGAAGGCCACAGCTCAGCTCCATGTTTCAAAGTGGATGTTTGTGTGACTTTTCCTGAATTTTAATGTGCTGACTCTAGCTGTGCGCACACACAAACACACACACAACCGTAAATACACCATGAGCCAAATACACATGTGTGGGTTGTGTTTGGCAAGGGCTTCTGCCCTGAATGGGGCAGACTATAAGGTGAAGTCAGAAGGGTGAAAAAAAAGCAAAAGGACTGTCAAGGAGGAGAATGGCCAAGAGAGACAGGGAGGAAGGACCCCCAGTGCTCTCGTGGGATGGACACTGTAAATGCATAGACAGCTCCATGGAAAAATAAATTCTTTTGCTCTGCGATGTATGTGTGTGTGTGTGTGTGTGTGTGTGTGTGTGTGTGAGAGAGAGAGAGAGAGAGAGAGAGAGAGAGAGAGAGAGATCATCTAGTAAGAACTATCACTGTCACAGTAATTTGCATTATACACAGGGATTTCACATATGCCATTTCATTTATTCTCATTTACTATCTTATCTACTATCTTGGATGTGAGTGGGATCAAAGACAAATTACTCTTGAGTTCCAGCCCTCAGGGGTTGCAATCCATGGGAGAGACCGGTATGTTCAAATCCAACTATAAAACAAGAATGAATGAGATTAAGTGTCACAGGGGGAAGGATTTTTGACAAATAAAAATGGGGAACGGAAAGGGTACTGGGTGACACAAAAAGTTTGAGCAGAGGCACCGATGAGAATTTGGAGAAGTCAACAGGAAAAGCTGCTATGAAGAGCAAATTAGTAGCAAATGTTCTACAATTACAATTCATCTGTGAACTCCTGGAACTGGGAGGGAGTCTGCAACCTGCCTTAATGGTCCAAATGTTGATCAGTCAATGGCCTGCGTTCAAGCAGCCTCAGTTTGAGGGGAAAGGAAGTTCAAACAACACTGTTGTCTCTTGTAAGTAAAGGGGCGCTGCATCGAGTCTGGAATTCAAGATCCAGAAATGACAGCCAGATTTGTCTGGGGGGAAGAACAAGTGCTCTGAGGTTTGATGATGTCCTACAAAGGTCAGACAACAGACAGGAGAAGGCTGGTACCAAGGTCTGCCAATTGCCAGAAAGGGCAGCAAATCTATTTAAACGGTTTGTGATAGATAATTATAGGATGCTATTGATGTAATCCAGAAAATTTGAATCTTTGTCTCCCTTCTGCTTAAAGCTCTTTATGATGTCTTAAAGGTCAGGCTCCTCTTTGGCACGACATACTCAGGACCTCTTACGACCTGACCATGGCTTTCTTGTTCAGCCTCATATCTATGCTCTGCCTGCATCCCCCGTTCTCCCCAGCTGTGGGATGCTTAGCTTTCTGGCCATGAGATGCTGCTTGCAGTTGTGTTGATGTTTCACACCTCTGTGTCTTTGCACATTCTATTGCTTTTTCTTTGGAATATCCATCCTTCTGTTGATTACTCTTCAAAACTATCTCAGAAGTGCTCAAATTGCTCCTGACCCTCCCTGTAAATTTTTCTCTGACAACTCTATTGTATATAGTTGAATTTTTGAATTATTATACTGTGATGTAATTATTTATTTATGTGTCTCTTATTCCATGTGTACTATTTTTTGTGCTGACACATTCACTCATCAGCTCTTTATTGGGTGCCTACTTCGTGTTAAGACACTGTACAATGTGCTATATGAATGCAGCAGTAAATAGAACAACCAAGGGGCTTCCATTAAAAAATGTGTGTTGAACTGAAATGTATTCACAGGACAATTTGAACTTTAGGTTTAAATTGTGTGTATTGACAAGATATTCACTTGGCAAAAACGTAATTTCAGTCTGTTTTAAATTGACTGTTTTGTAATTGTGTGCTCTAGTTGTGTTGTTGAATTCCTGTTTAATGTAGTCACAGAGCTTATACTGCTGCATTCTCCTGGTAGTGGTGGTTGGACTTCCAGAGGCTTTGTGATCTTGTAGATTTTGACCATATTTGGGATGTTTTTCTACAAATGCTCGGATCCTCTTTGGAGGAGAAATCTATTTTCAGCCTTGGGTACAGGCATCCACCTTCCTAACTGTCACCTGCCTTATGTGTCCTTTTCAGGATGTGGCCGTTAATACTTTATCTTCTAGGGTACATCTGTTTTTGGTTATTTTTTGTCTTACCAACATCTATCCTGAGTTCCTGGGCCAAATTTTCCCCTCTAGATGATCCTGAAACCTGTTCAATCCAGTCCTGGTGCTTTTTTCAGCCATTGGCCATTAAGTGGATGATTCATTCTGGAGAAAGGAGGCAAGTTTTCATGATTCTGCCTCCCTGAAAAGCCCTCAGAAGTGTTCATTCTGTCTGAGTCTGGCAATTTGGAGTAAGTACCTCCCACATTTAACACTGATGTTGACATTCACACGATGTATTTATTTTTCAATATTACCCACTTGACTATATTCTAGAATAGTATTTTTCAAACTGAGGTCATGAAAATGGCCATGAAATACATTTAATGTTATAACCAGCATTATAAAATATGAATAAAATAGAAAACATCAGAATGCATCATAAGTAGTAAGGGTAAGTTTTGTAAAACTTGTTATACACATACATACTAACAAATGCATGTGTGGAATGGGTTGTAAAATATATTTCTTCTTAGGGGTGATGGTAAAAAAAAGTGTGGAAAAGACGGCTCTAGAACAACCCATTTACATTTTTTTCTCCTTCCTTCTTCTTCTTTCCCCTTGTGTTGTGCTGTTTTAACTTAGGTTCTATAACAGGTGTCTTGATATGCTTTTACCTTATTTTATTAATATTTGTCTATCTGCATTGATTAGACCGAATAATTGAGTAGATCACCACTTTTCTTTCTATTGTGCATTCATCTCTAAACTTGAATCTTTTAAGTTTTTAAAGACCAAGATTAACAGGGTATGTTTATTTTTGTAAGAAGTTTAAATTATGCTGCTTGTAACATTCTAGCAGTTCTCTCTCATTCTTCTGAAAGTTCCAGTTTAGACTCTCCTGACCAGGGATGTTTTTCATGGTTAAATTTTAGGGGAAGATCTAGAAAAACATGAGTTAAAAACAAAACAAAAACCTACCCTTTACCCAGCTTAATGTCTTCAGTTAGTTGGCAATCAAATTATCTTATACCATATTCAAAATTATGTAGCAGATAATGTTGTTTAGTTGCTAATGATTTAAATAACATTCATTCAAACAGAATTCTTATGTACATACTTTCACTCCAGACTAACTTGATTTAATTGCACTGATGCTCTTCAGAATAAACAATAACTCTAAAAGGACAAACTATCCTAAAGCAAACATTTTAATAGGGGAAACTCAGCTCCTTATTGCATTTTGATGTTATGGAAAATAAACTTGCCTCTTTAAAAGGGAACTAACAAAACACAAGGCTCTAGAAGAGCTGAATGTAGTGCAAATTTCTGAATGAATCTCTCAGGATTTGTTTTTAATCTGAATATTTAATAGCGTGGCATTGCAGAATTTGAATTATGCTACTCAATTTTAACGGTTAATCTGCTTTAAAAAATACACAGTCTTAATTGTGACATACGAAAGTCCTTATTTAGGGTAGATTTCTAATTTGAGTGCTGTCGGCCCTGCTGTGTAAAGAGTCTCCTGGGTGCAGATTTTTAAGAGTGTGTGTGCGCCTTTACATCTCGCCGTGTAACAATTTCTCTTTGCAGAGTCTGCCCCAGTCTCTGCGCAAGCCAGGAGCAGACAATAGATCCATCCTAATGGAGTTGTGTACTTGCCATCTGTAGGAGCAGCTGCTAGCCCGCATCTGCACAATATGCTAGGACTGAGAGCTCCGCTAATCTGCATAATAAGGAGGAGGCTCATCCCACTCCCGCTAATAATCACGAGCAATCGATGCACTTCATTCCCTCACTGCCGAGCACAGCCGAGTTGGTTTCCTGCTCTGGGTAGACAGGGGTCAAGTGAGACGGGACGGCCCCGAGCTGACTCCGTTTACAATCTAGGGTTGCATCAGGCCGGTGGGACCTGGGTTTGGGCGTTCTCTTGAGTCATGCTGACGCGTAATACAAAATCCTGGGAATTGGGATGTAAAGGTGCTAGCACATGATTAAGCTTGCTAATCAGAAATGCTCTTGGAACAATTAGAGTATTGAGCAATTTGCATTTAAAAATGCCCTTTTTGTAAGAAAAAGGGCACAAGCAAGTTTTTGGTTTAATTGTGAGCTACTTTGAGTCATTTGGTTTTGATTGATTTTTTTCTTAATAACTTCACAGTGCTGAGGTCTTTTAAACTGTTTTAATATGCACACACCCCCACAGTGAAATAGACAGATTATGTGAATTAATAAATCAAATTTATGTTTATTTTCATTTATAATGTCAGGATGAAATGACTCTATCTTGAAGACAGTAGTACTATAGTACGAAGAAAGATGACTATTGAAATGATCTATTTCTAGAATGGCCTAAAATCACTTTCTTATTAAAGGAAATGCCAAAATGACTTAATTTCTCCAGAAATATCATGTACTTTCCAACATAATTTGATTTCATAGAGTTGATTTAAAGGTTAAAACATTTGAACTTAGGCGACCTCGATTGAGAACAGTATTTTAAATCTAATTGTAACTTGCCATATTTATAATGTCTTGTTATAAGAAGTGGCAAGACTACTTTGTCTAATTTCTTACAGAACAAAATATTTGCATAATTCACCAGCCGTCAATGAAGCACAGAGAAAAGAGCATTAATTTATGGAGATGGAAGGCGAGGGTTGAAGAATTAATTGTTTCCACTAGTAAGCAAAGCAGCTTGCTTAGCATTTCATCTCCACCTTTTAATCAACACCATTTGGTTAAATAAGATAGCATCTTCCGGTGTGATTTAGAAAAACATTTTATTAAAAGTAATTCCCTTTAGATAGAATCAATATGACCATATTAGAGGTTTCTTCTGGAAAGCTAAAACAGTGTGCTCGTTCCCACCCAACCAGCTGACCACCCTCTCAGCGCTGTGATTGAATGGAGGGCAAGGCCCTTAGGCGAGCTGACAGCGTTCTTCCTGTTTCCTAATTTTAAAACCCATACACTCCCATATATAAAGAGACTGCCTCTGCCTATACATTCTTGTTGAAGTAGAAATGGCAGACTAGGATGCCTTCAGAAGTTTTGGGAGTCATTGTATGATACCCACAAAGAAGAAAAATGATAGTCTGAGTTGACTCCAAACACAGGTCCCTTCATAAAAAATTTTAATAACTTTCTCAGAACTTAGAAAACAAAAGCAATAGGAAAAAAAAAAGCACTGGTTACAGGTACAAGTACAGGATGGATCAAGTACAGGATGGATTTAGTCAATTCTGAGGAACTTTCTCTGGATCCAAAATTCCACAACATTTGCTTTGAACTTGGCCAGTTATGAGAGATGGGCATATTTTAGGAAATTGCTTAGAGATTCATTCATTTATTTCATCTACTCATCCATCCATCCTGCATTATTTGAGTGCTTACTATGTGTTGGGAACTCTTCTGGGTGCTGGATGCAGTAATTAATGAATGGGTTCTTCTCTATCTCTCTTCAAATGCCAGAAGCTTCCTGCAGGGAAATGAGGCTCCCTGTGGTTTTATAAGGATTCAAGGTCCAGACTTGAACCAGGTTTATAGGGAGACATGAAGGTTCATCACTCTAGTGACCATCTATAGTCATTCTTTGAAAAGAAAAAACAGTTCCCAGGAAAGATTTTTATTTTTATCATAGCTTTATGGTTTTTTCTGGGAATTTAAAATTTTTTGGCTGTTTTAATAAGTAGATCTTCTTTTTATTTTTAATTTATAATTGTTTACTGATAATACATGAAAATTATTGAAGTGTAATTATTTTCAAATAGTCTCTCTCATTTAGTCTTATTTTCTAATACCTCTTAGTTTCTTGCTTCTGTTTTGTTTTTAGTTTCTAAGCATACAATCACATCAACTAGAAATAAGGGTAATTTTATCGCCTCCATTCCAATAGTTAAGGTATTTTATTTTTGTTTGTTCTTGTAATATTTTGGATAGACTTTTCAGAACACTGTTAAATAATAGTGGTGTGATAGGCATCCGTGTTTTGCATTTTACTTTGGGAACATCAAAGATGAATAATAATGTTAATAATAATTATTATATTTAATATAATAGCTACCATGCACAGAGTACTGACCGTATGCTTTAATTGAGGATTTGTCTATTTCTTCTTCCATTTCTATCAATTTTGTTTCATGCATTTTGAAACTCTGTTATTAGGTGAATATACATTTAGATTTGTTATGTAAACTTGATGAGTTGATCCCTTTATCATTACGAATGTCCCTTTTATGCCTACTAATATTCCTTGTTCTGAAGTCTACTTTGTCTGATATTAATATAGCCACTTCTCTGTTTGAATTGTGTTTGCTTGGTATATGTTTTTCATTCTTATACTTTTAATCTATCTGTGTCTTTATAATTAAAATTGGTTCTTTAGATAGCATAGAGTTGGATCTCATTTTTCATACAATCTCTGCTTTTTAATTGGAATGTTTATAGATCATTAACATTTAATGTAATTATTGATATAGTTGGATTCAAAGCTATTATCTTGCAATTTGTTTTATATTTTTCCTAACCTTTTTTCTTTTTTTTTCTCTTTTCCTGCCTTCTTTTGGATTATTTTTATTATTTTATTTTTATCTCCAAAATTGACTTATTAGTTATAACCTTTTATTTTATTTTTGTAGTGGTTGCTCTAGGGTTTACATTATACATCTTTAACTTATCACAATCTATCTGCAAATAATATTATACCAGTTCACATGTAATATAGAGTTCCTACAATAGCATATTTCCATTTACCCTTTCCTGTCCTTTGTGCTATTGTTGTTTTCACTTTAATTCTCCAAATATTTTAAACCCCACAATATATTGTATTTTTCTATTGGATAGTCAATTATCTTTTAAGGAGATTAAAAATTAGGAAAGTGTCTTTTAAATTTATCCACATATCTGCCATTCTCATGCTCTTCAACCCTTTTCAACCTAGATCCAAATTTCTCCTGCTGGCAATAAATTCTCCTAGCTTTCTTGGTCTGAAAAAGGTGATAAAGTCACCTTAATTTTTGGAAGATATCTTTGATGGTTATAAAATTCATCATTGACTTTTTCCCCCCATCACTTTAAAAATAATTGTTCTATTCTATTGTAGCCTATGTATTTCTGATAAGAATTATGCTATAATTCTTGTTTTTGTTCCTCTATATGAACTGTGTCCTTTTTTTTTTTTTTTTTTGGACTTTCTGGCTGCTTTTAAGATTTTCTTTTTATTGCTGATTTTCAATAATTTGATTATGAGGTAGCTTGATGTGGCACTGTACCATATAAATGTTTAGAATTACTTTCATACACCCTCCTCTAAATTAATCTCTTCTCATTTAAAGATGAGTAGATAGGAAAAAAACAGACACTATGGGTGGAAATAGTACAAAGTGAAGGGAAATTCACTGCCACCAGCTTTTGTATATTAGCTCATTAACCTTCCCTATGAGATAGGTATTATTAATCCCTTTGTACCTATGAGGAAATGAAGGCACAGAAAGGGTACTTGACTTTTTCTAGGTCACATAGCTAGTCAGTGGTGGAGCCAAGGATATACCAGGCAGCCTTAACCATTGCCTCATTATTTATCTAGGGGGTATTGATAATATCCACCTGTCACATCCCCTATCATGGATATGAGATCCAAGATATATACTGCAGAACACAGTTTCCAGAGATCAACCAGGTAATCCAGAGCAGTGCTAAAAAAAGGGCTCTCTCCTCATTGCATTGCCTGATTCTCTAATACTCTGGAACAAAGAGATTATAAGGAACATCAGAATCCCCAGGTGGAACTTCTACTGGGCTCTTCCTGCTCATGTCCATGTGTCTGTAGCTTGCTCTGTCCTGAAAACATGTACCAGTCCTAGTGGCTACCTCATTGCTAAGTAATTAATTTTTGAAAGTTTTAGTATCTGGCAACAATGAAGAGATGGGAATAGCACTCTCCCTGTCAGATATGTGATTTGTAAATATTTTCTCCCAACTTATCACTTGTCTTTTTATTCTAACAATGACTTTCAATGATTAAAATTTTTAATCTCAATAAAGTCCAGTTTTTCTCCTTTTTCTTATTATGAATCATGTTTTAGTTAACATTTCTAAGAATTCTTCAACTAAACCCAGTCCACAAAGATTTTCTCCTATGTTTTCTTCTAGCAGTTTTATGTTGTACCTTAAGATCTATGATATATTTTTAATTAATATTTGTATAAGGTGTGAGGTTTAGCTTGAGGTTCATCTGTTTGCATATGGTGGGTAACTAACACCATGTTTTGAAACCATCTTTAGTGATTTAGTTAATAAATATGTTTATATTTTGGAGCCAGTGATAATATTTAAAACCAGCACTTTTGACCTTTCAGACAACATTAGTCAGTTAATTAGCAGTCTGAAAACCAGTAAGTTAGGCATTCCATCATTTAGTTACTCACCGAACCTACATAGAGGGGCTTCCCTTTCCTTGTGTTTGGCATTAAGCAAAGTGCTAGAGTTTTGAAAGTGCCTGGAACATGGTGTGTTTTCCTCCAAAATTTCGTGGTTTGTGTAGGAGAACAGAATGGATAAACTTACCATACCAATCTGTGTACAAAAAGAGACTCTTTCCCTTTACTTGTGTGATGACTTTAGAGATTATTTAATATCTAATCATCATTTGTATGAATGCCTAACTCCTTAATTTTTGGCTTCTTTCCCTGAATTTGTTAATCTAACCTTTAAACACATAAATGCTTAAAGGAGTGCACTCTATGAGGGAAGCTGAAGGTGGATCCTTTTGCTAAGGGAAATAAATATGTGTGTTTTGTGTGTAAACACTCTTGGTTTCCCAGATTTAAAGTCTGGATTTATGTACAGTGGATTTTCTTAGCAGGAGGCAAACCAGCACCCAACCTACCACTCTTTCCCGTGCAGAGGCTAGATCAGTAAGCCACGCCTCCTAAACGCGCTGGAGGTAGACAGTGCTGGGACCCACAGGGCATGCAATTCTGTTGTTTTTGATAAACTTACAATCAGAATAATATTAAGACATGGGAATCTGATGGTATTCTTTAAAGGTTAGAGTCAATAAATAGGTTGGCTTTTGAGGAAATAGCTATAAGGGATCTAGATTTAGGTTGTGAGGTATCAATTAGCTCTCCTGTCTTAACCAGAGAGCCTCTCTCTTATTCCCCCTCCCTTCTCTCTCACTCTCCTCTTTCATTTTAATTGACATTCCAGAGTTGGTAGATTGATAATGGGATGAGATGGAGGCAGCTGCATTCTAGTTTGGGTGGCATTTATGCTAGTCAGTTTGGACTGCTATGTCTGGTATCTTCCCTACCCTGTTTATTCTTACATGTGCAGAAAGCCAATAGAAAGCTAGAAGAACATGTCTTATAGTACTCAATAATAATAGTAAAAAAGAAAGAAATAAAAAACTAACTAGCAGTAGCTAACATCTATTGAACACTTAGTAGGTTCAGGCACTCTTCTAATCTCTTCGTATAGACAGACACATTTAATTCTTTCAACAAGTAGGCATTGCTATCACTCCCATTTTACAGATGAGAAAATTGCAGTACAGAGATGTAGTAGACAGATTCTAAGATAGCAACCAGTGATCCCTGTCTGCTGGTATTTGTGCCCTGTGTAATCCCTCCCTTTGAATGTGGGCTGGCCTAGTGACATGCTCATAATCAATCATGTATGGCAGAGGTCGTAGGATGTCACTTCTGTGGCTAGACTATGAAAGACTGTGACTTCTATCTTGCTAGCTGATTTTCTCCTTTGCTGGCTTTGATGAAGCAAATTGCCATGTTGGGAAGGTACCTGTGTCAAGGAATACAATTATTTTTGCCACACAGAAGGACATTTTAGAGACTTTTTAACCACTGTCATCAAGAAAGAGAGTCTTCATATGATCCCTACAACCACAAGCCTATGGGTTTTAGGTGGTCAAAATCTTGTCAGAAGTCAAGACCCTCAGTCTAACGGCCCTGGAAGAACTGAAATTCTGCCAACAACCGCGGAAGTGAGCTTGGAGGTGGGTACTTCCCCAGGGGAGCCTTCAGATGAGACCCTGGCTCTGCCTGGTCCCTGGTTGCAGCCTTGTGAGAGCTGCTGAGGCAGGAGATCCAGCTAAGCTGGACTGGATTCTTCACTCACCAGAAACTGTGAAACAAGAAGTGTGTTGTTTTAAGTTGCTAAGTTTGTGATCATTTATTTCACAACAGTAGATAACTGATAACAAGAGGCACAAAGTAATTTGCCCAAAGTCACAGGTGTGTCTGGCCATAGCCTATGGATTCCCTCTAAATGATCATCTCATGTAGAAATATCCCCAAAGGGTTTGACACATGGTATTGGATTTCCCATTTCGTACATTAGAAGTTTTTCCTCACATTTCCTAAACAGTTTTTTGAAATTATATTTTTAAAACCTCAGGAAATTGAAGGAAAAATAACCTAGGAAATCTTGTTTGGAGTATGGAGTAAAGTATTGACCTTTACTTTTCCTTACTGTTTTTTATTTTACTATTCAGGGCCAATAATTCTTTGGGTTTAGCATCATTCTATTGCCATTATATAGTGATTCTAAAGGGAAGTAAGGCCAGACAGAAAGGAATTAATGCTAGAAGCTCCAGCTGGGGATGATTTTTAACATCCAACTACCTGCCAGTTTAAAAGAAAGATGAATGTTGTGGGTGAATCCTTTTACAGAGACGCCTGTAATAAAAAGTGCTTTGACTTTCCTTCTAGCAGAGAAATACGGATTCTTTAAAGAGAATTTACTTTTTAAAAGAATTTAAAGACTTCATGTTTTTAAAAAAATTTCTGGGAAAAAAATCAACTAAACATGAAAACCAACAATGTCTTAGCATCTCTGACAGTACCTATGCTCCTTCCCTCTCTATGGTGGGTACTGTTTTAATGGCACACTATATGCTGAGAAGACTGTCAGGACCCTCGCCATAATGACCACCCAAATTGTTAATTGTTTATAAAACATACATCCAACCATATTCTTTTTCATTAAGAAACTTCAACCCCAATCTAACCGCCTCAGGAGGTCTTTGTCTCTGGAGAGCCCTTGCTCTAGTGCTGGAAACACTTAGAATTCTTCTTGCACACAGAAGGACATGGTAAAGACATTTAAACTTTGGCCATCCACAGAGAGAACTGCAATAGGATTTCTGCAACCACCAAGCAACAGGTTTTAAGTTGTTTCAGCTTACTGAGATCACAATGGCTTTTTTCAGGCTGCTCAGTTTCTTCTGTTAAACTGGATGAGCTTGATGTTCTGAGTAGAAAGCCTTAGACAACCTGGGTGCTCCTGAATACAGCACATAAAGCAATTAGCACTGAATTGTATTCCTAAGTTGGTTGGGGTGTTCTGAAGCTGACCGTCATGACAAAGTTGGGTAGCCTTTTCTTCACAGGGTTCTCATTTTCCAATTTTATGCTTCTATGGTAGTCATGCCATCTCCTTTGTTTCTCTCAATATATGAGGCACATAGTCACTTACTTAAGATTTGATGATGAAAATCCTGATTTAAACATCAATTGGCTATTACTCCTATATGCTGTGAAGTAGTCATGATATCTGCTTAGTGGGAAAAAAGCTCCCATCTGATCTATAAATGGAGGTTTTCAGACAAGCCCTTTCTGATTTTGAACTGTAATAAAGGTTCATTCATTGGTTAAATTTCTGAGAGCTCTTACCCTTGCAGCTTTAGACATTTCCCTTCTGGAGTTGAGAATGTCTTTTTGGCCTCCTCAGACATTTTGGTTTCTAAGTTTAAAATTTTAATACAATCTAATTCCATTTACTCTTGGCATAACTTGAAGAAAGACAAAGTTAAAAGACTCTTGGAAAGCTTTTATAAGTCATTTTAGATGACAGTGCATTCAGACCAAGACTGGGATGAGTTAAAGTGTAAATGAATCAGAAACACGTGGATAACGTTTTCCTTGGTGAGCAGCAGTGCTTTTGATGTGGGACCAAAATGTAGTAGTCCAGAGATAACCTCATTTCGTTTAAGCTCACATGGCTACATTGCTGAGCTTCAAGCCCAACTTGTACTTCCCCTTTGCTTTCTGGAATGGATGGCCAGAGTGTACCCAGTGATGCAGGTGAGCAGGATCTGTGTACCCTTGGCCTCACCCTGTGCATACAAGCACTTAGCACATTGGTTGGGGTGTAAAACTCTAGGAATACTTAAAGCTCAGAGGCCAATGATAAGAAAGTTAAGTGTGTTATCTCTGGAGTTCCAATCCCTTCTTCTGCACTTACTGTGTGACCTTGTGTAAGAGTGATGACTTTGTGTAAAAGTGGGTAAAGGATGGCAAGTGAGCCTCTCAACCCTTAGTTTTCCATTCTGTAAAATGGGGGTAATAATAAAATAAAAGCCATTTCCTAGTGTTGCTCTGAGAATTAATTGAGGTTGAACATGTACAAGCACTTAGCTCAATTTCTGGCATGAAGCAGGTGTTCAATAACTGTTCGATATTATTGCTGAGTTAAACATCACTCTAATTTATACATGAATAACAGACATTGTTATAATTCCTGTAATGAATCTAGATGGATTATGTTGTGATCATCAGAATGTTTTGACACCTGATTTGGAAGCAGATTGGAAGTCCTGGCCAACTGCATTATCATCCAGTGTGTACCATTGGCACGCAAGCCCTGGCTGGACGGCCTTTAGACTGAATTTAAAACCTGGAACCACCACCTGCCTCTGCCAGGCTTTAGAACACTGTGGAATAACCTCAGCTCTGGAAATTTGAGTTGAGAGTTGATGACACTGGGCTTCAGCTCCACTTGCAGTGAAAGCCCCGTGACAGGGCATCTGTGCACGTCAGCACTCTTCAGCGAGCCTCTTTCTCCTCAATGTGCACAGACGGGTGGTTCTTTTGTTAGCTGGTTGTGACTCACGTGCTCCGTTTAAATGTGTGTTTTGTTGTGAGGGAGCCATGAGAGCCATAAACTCACTGAGTGATCCTCGTGCTGGGTGCTTTGTGGATCTGTTACGCTTCGCAATATAGTGTTTTCATTGTTGGGGATTTTACAAAGCCAGAAAATGCTAGAGAAAGGAAAATTTGGTGATTCAGGAAAGCTTCAAGCCAGTAAGGTAGCATGCATCACTCCTCGCCGTTGTCACCCCCAGCTTGTCCACCACTCCTGCTTCCTGTTCCCTGGAAATAGCTTCCTGCCTTCCACATAGTCCTTGGATACTAATGCCCCGGTGTCCTCAGCACTCCTTCCTCTCTTAGTCACCTTGTGTGCCAGATGGGGCAAAATGTTCACAATGTGTCTTTAGAATGAGTTAAAAAAAAAAAACTTCCTATGTCAATCTACTTGTTTTTAATCTCTGCTGTCTCTCTCTCTCTCCCTCTGTCTCGTCCCCTGCCCCCACTGATGTTGCGTACTTGAAAGCACCAAGGCTGCTCTTGATGATGGCAATGTGAGGGGCTGGGTGATAATGTAGAGCCATTGGCTGTGAATATGTTTATTTTCAAGAAAAAGAGATTCTGCAGTTCGTGCTTTCTTTTCATGCTAATCAAATATGTTTACTCACTGCTTTCAAGAATCATGATGCTGCTTTGCATATAGGCTGCTGAAGAATTATTTGTCCCTACTCTGCTAATTTTAATGAGCTGGTTCAAAGTATTCCAAGCAGACCTCTTGTTTAGACACCGAATTCTGAGTCCAGTTCATCTTAGCTTCCTTCCATTTGGAAATGAGTTTACAGATGGATCAAGACAAGTCCTTCTTTCTCCATCCTCCAGCTATGTGGAGTCTGACAAAGGGACTCGAATTGGTCATTCATAACTCTTCTTGATATCTCTAGCCCCTTCATACTGTTTATTCATAAAGAAATTGGTTTTTTCACCCTGCAAACATTTATTAATTTTATAGCAAGCACAGTGCAAGACACTGGTATCCAAGGGGAAAAAGACAAGGCTCCCTCTTGTGAGCAAAGTGTATTGTACATAAGGCAGGAGCATAAACAAACTGGCCTAAGTCACTTTCTGGGGGCTAGAAGAGGTGAGCAACATGCTGCGGGAATGCAGAGCTGGGAACCTGATGAAGCTCCAGGGAGTGTTTTACAAGGAAGTTGACGTTTGAGCAGAATTTCGAAGAAGAGCTGGAGTTCTTGAGGACATGTGCAAATTCAAGGAAGTGTGCATGTGACTTGTTTAGGGAATGGCCAGTAATTTAGTAAGAATGGGATCAAGGGCTTCCAGAACCAAATCACAGCCTCAGGCATCATGCATGCCATGATGGTTCTGCAAGAGAGAGGGAACTGTTGAGGTTTGGAGCGAGGGAGTGACAAGGTTGGACTTCAAAAGATGAACCTGGTGGCAGAATGGGAGCTGGGACAGGCGAAAGGGCTCAGTGAGATGAGAGGCCAGCCAAGTGGTGGCAGGAATGAGAGCCTGCACCACGGCAGGGGCTGACACAAGAGAGAAGACATGCAGCAAGGAGAAAGCAAAGGGATTACTTTAAAGAAGAAATGACTGCAGCATCGTCTCTTTCCCGGGTTCTGGGAGAATTCATCAACTAGAAAGGCCGGTTCATGGTCTGTTAAGTTATACAAAGGTAGGCCCTTTTGGGGAACAGTCTACTTAAATTGTTCTACACAATAAAATCACAGGAATTGTTGCTTTTCTTCTGGCACTGAGAGATGAGTTCTGTGGGGATCCTGGAGCATGGAGAGCAGTGGGGGGCTGAGCTGTGGTCTGTACAGAGATGGGGACAGGGGCTCTATCAATGCTGTAGGTTGGCTTTGACAGAGTTTGAAGAACTCCTGAAGAAATGTGAATTAGCCAGATGCAGAGGGGTGGAAGAAAGGCCAAGTGGAGGAAATAGCACAGCCAGTTACGGCTGTGAGAGATCACCTGAAAGAACTTCATTTTGCCCAGGGTATCGGATGCAGAGCGGTGTAGAGAGATAAGCATCTGGCATTAAGCAGTTTCTGGAATTTAGTTTCCTTAAATGAATGAAAATTTAAAACTTTTATGTAGAAAAATTTATTAAATTCCAGCTAGAATGGAAATTGCTTAACAAATAAAAAACTGTGGAGTACTTCATAACTACCATTAAAACTAGTTTTCTGAGATGAAACCTCTTTACTTTCTGCCGCCAATTGGATCTTCCATGATGTGGACCTTGCATTGAATTTGGAAGCTCTTTTGTTGTTATTGAAATTATGTAATTTTAAAGATTTGATAAGCATGCTAAAAGATTTCCCTCTTTGTATCCAAGGGTTTGCAAGAGATCCTAAAAGCAGCGGCAAAAATTGTAAGAAACCTAAGAGGATACACTCATGCTTTCTTATTATTTGTTTAAAAGCAGCAAATTGGTATTTTCTTTTTCCATCCTTAAATGATCAGGCAAGCATTTCTCTAGGGAAATCCTGGAACCAAACAGGATTGTTTCAGTTTCCTTTACCTCCATCTGGAACATCTAATCAACTTTCTCTCCCCATCAGCTGCTTTGACATGGTTTATAAAGACTGGAGTCTCAGTGGTTATCAGACTCAGAAATGAACTGAACCCTCAGGAGACAGTTTCTCAACTTGGCTAAGTATGCCAGGTAGGAAGTTATAATAGCTTTGCCAGATTTAAGTAATAATTGAAACACAACTCTTGTTAACATTTCAGAAGATTCTTCATTGTTAATCACTTTTCCAAGTTGATTTTACATTCTTGATTGGAAATTGATACATTTAGGTATAACTTCTAAGGGCCATTTTCACTCTATAGGAAGAGGTTGGGATATTTCAGAAGAAGAGATAGTGGTTCAAAGCAGTAGTTCAATAATTAAGTTAATTTTATGGTTTACTGTACAGATATTGACCTAGATTTTTTTTTTCCTTTAAATTGTATGTAGGAGCATGAAGCTAATTTAATGTTTATTTTAAAAATATTTTTCAAACAGAATTCAAATATTTAAATGACAGAATATTTAAGGAAAAGTCCAGAGATTTAGGATCCAATTCATTGATTAACATGAACCATAATAAGTCAAATAATGTGTTTGTCTCTCCATGTAGCTAAGTAGTAGTAGCTAAGTAGTAACTATGCCATCCTCTTTTTCCTAAAGCTTAGATGGGGCTCTGAAGTGCTCTGAGCTCTATAATAATAATAATAATAATGAATTATAAAAAATAGGGATGTAACATGTGCCCAGCACCATGCTAAGTGTAGTATCTTGCTGAGACCACCCAGTAATCCTGTGAGGTAGGTATACATTAACATCTCCATTTCACACAGGAGGAAACAAAACAGAGGTTTAGAGAGTTTGAATGAGTAGCCTAAGGTCACGTCACTGATCAGAGAAGGAGCCCCGATTTGACCAGGGAACCAAATTTCCAAAGCCAGTGCTTTTAACTTCTGCATACTGCCTTTCTTGATGAAAATTACCATGCAGAATTTCATCCACCAGTCCAGAAACATGGTGTTTTGTTATTTAAAGACAGAATCACAAAAGTGATCAAGTAGACTTGATCAACTAGCTAAAGAACTCACCCTGATTAAATATCAGTGAGGCATTTCATTGACTTCCTCTTGGAGATTTCTTAGAAAAATGGATTCCTGAATAGAATCGTTCATGTAGTTGTATCCACTTGTCAGTTACACAAGAATGCAGTAAGACTGCTTTAATCATTACCCCACTTCACTTACGTTCCTATAAAATGAAAACCTCCCTTTACAATAACCCTTTGGAGAAGTCTTTATGAAACATTTGGGTCACATTCATGGTAATTATTCAGCGTTAGATTGCCAAAGAAGCTGTGTTTTGAAGCTGATTAGTGGGAAATGAATCATTAACAACAAAAGGTAAATTTTCTGTAATAAATGAGAGTCCCCAGCTTTTGTTTATTATTCATCTTTAAAAAGCTGTCTCTGGTCTCAAGGTGAAGTATAAATTAAAAGGCCTTTTTAAAATGTAGCTAAAATTCACTGTTAAAAAATCTTTATTGAGGCATAATTTATATACAATAAAATGCACCCTATATAAGTGCACAGTTAAATCAGTTTTGACAAATGCGTACAGCCCCATAACCAACATCATAATTCATATATAAATATTTCCTTCTCTGTTTCCCAGTAAAGACCCAGCCCTGAACCGAGGAAATCACTGATTTGCTTTCTGTCACTATAGATTAATTTTGCCTTTTCTGGAATTTCATATAAATAGAATAAAACAATTGGTATTAATTTGTGTTTAGCTTCTTTCACTCATCATAGTTTTTGAAATTCATCCATGTTGTTACATGTTTCAGTGGTTTGGTCCTTTTTATTTCTGAGTAGTATTCCATTGTATGGGTATACATACTACAATTTATCCATTCACCTATAGATGAATATTTGGGTTATTTCTAGTGTAGCTGTTGTAAATAAAGGTGGTATGAACATTCATATACAAGTATTTATGTTTTCTTTTCTCTTGGTTAAATATTTAGGAGAGGATTCCTGGGTCATTTATGTTTAACTCTGTAAGTTAATGTTTAACTTTCTAAGAAATTGCCAAACTATTTTCCTAAATGATTATACTGTTTTCCATTCCCACTAACAATATATGTGCATTCCAGGTGCTCTACATCTGTACCAACATTTGATTTTGTCAGAATCACTATCTTTTAAAAATATAAGTTTTTGAGTCATCAAAGCAGGTAAAATAAAGCCTCTTTAAAAAGCTAACTTTAAAAGCCAAATATTGTCCACATCAGAAGGTCAACATATTCACTCTATGGCAGGCAGTGGGGGAGAGAAAAATGCCTTGCATCTGCTTCTCTGGAACTGAGCAATTAGTAGCATTAGCTGGACTCTCTTGGCTCAAAACCACTGTCAGAGACTCCTTGGAGAAGAGAAGTGATTTTTTTCAGTCTTCCCAGAGCATTAAAGAATCATACTAATGACTTAAATGATGGTTGTTCCCTTATATCCAGCACTTTATATGGTGTCCAGATGTTTCATGTGCTTCAGAGCTTTGTGGCTTAGTTCTGTCTCCCAAACATAATATTTGCCTAGAAGAGACCATCTGTTTATTTTTCTGGATATAGATGATGCTAGGCACAGACAGAGTAGGTGTCCAAAGATCCTTCTTGCTGCTTATGCACTTTTCGCAAGAGTCCCAGATGAATAAAGAATTAAGCACAGAAGCAGTAGCTGCCTCCTAGTTAATATCATAAATATGGCATGACATGAACCCTGAGTCATCCTGTCATGAGGGCACTGCTCACCATACTTTGAGCCTAGTACCATTAAGAAAAATGGAGTGGCCAGGCACGGTGGCTCATGCCTATAATTCTAGCACTTTGGGAGGTCGAGGTGGAAGGATCGCTTGAGCTCAGGAGTTCGAGACCAGCCTGAGCAAAAGCAAGAACTTATCTCTACTAAAAACAGAAAAAATCAGTCAGGTGTGGTAGTGTGCAACTGTAGTCCCAGCTACTTGGGAGGCTGTGGCAGGAGGATCACTTGAGCCCAAGAGTTTGAGGTTGCTGTAAGCTAGGCTGGTGCCACAGCACTCTAGCCCAGGTGACAGAGTGAGACTCTGTCTCAAAAAGAAAGAGAAAGAGAAAGAAAATAAAAAAAGAAAGAAAGAAAGAAGAAAGAGAGAGAGAAAGAAAGAAAGAAAGAAAGAAAGAAAGAAAGAAAGAAAGAAAGAAAGAAAGAAAGAAAAAGAAAAAAAAAATGGAGCCAACTTTTGGAGTGTAAAGGCTTATGTTTAGAGGTGGCTTATGTTTGGTCTACTTCATCTGATAGTTAAGTTGACTAATATTACTTAAGATAAACACAGAATGAATTATAGGTTTTGAGAACTACTGTTGGACTCACAGAATCTACTCCATGTCTGCCACAGGGGCAGGTAGTGGAACAAAAAGATGGCAGATAGGTACTCTCTCCCAGTAGGAAGAGAAGACAAGTAAGCCAGCGACACAATTGTGTGTGTGTGTGCGTGTGCTGTGGTAGGGCTAAGCACAGGTTTCCTGGGAGTACAAAGGCAGGCACCTATTATAGGTTTAACTCCATTCGCTCCACGAATATTTGTGCAGCTGCTATGGACAAGGCACTGAGCTTGTTGGAGCCACCCACCTTCCTGGAACATCTAGTCCAGTGGGAATATGGATGTAAAGCCAGTAAGGTAAGTGAAACAGGTGGAGACTGTCACAGAGAAGGGAGGGAACACAGGCTGAGGCATTTGTCCTTGTTGGGTGGGGCAGGAGGACTAGAAGAACACCTGGGAATTAGGGGAGGGGTTCTTATGGGGTGGTGGTGAGGGGAGGAAGCAGCAGCCCATGAAAAGTACCAGAACCCAGTGGGAATGTCTGGTGTGCCAGGAATGGGAAGATAACCCACAGACCAGAGCTCAGAGGTGCTTGTTAGAGAACACAAGGGCCGTTCTCTTGTGCGGAGGAACAGGGGCAGAACCAGAGAGGGTGAGGCATGGATGCAACGGTGTAGTGCAGGATGTTGACTTATGCTTTTAAAGAGGAAGAGCTGTGGGTATATTTAGGACTCGAATTGAATCCAAACCAGCTTAAGATAATAAGCTTCCTGCACTCTTAAATGCACCACATATAAATATGCATTATTCACACATTTGAGCCGGCACACTTATTGTTTTGCTTGAAATCTTTAAGTAAAGCCTCCCTTTGCCCATATCATGTGAGTCAACATTTCTCCTAACACTATTTTCCATGCACAGAACTAGCCATAGCAACCCATGATCCTAAAACACCAGCCTGGGAGGGTCACGGAGAAGTTGTGAGAGTATGCCTCCTACTTACAGTTAAGGCCAGAGACCAGTGACAGAGCTGTTCTTGAACCCAGACATTCTTCTCCCAGTCTCTCCTGCAGGAATCTTTTCCCTAAAAAATGGCCTTATGCTATACAACTGCCCAGAGTCTGCAATTTCTTGACCTTATTATTTTGGATTAAGTTTTCATGTTTTGCACAACTGGACACATTTTCTAAACTCCCCGCATTTAAAAAACTTTGGGTGTTTTATGTGTTTTTTTGGCCAGGGCATAGCATGGTGCCTGCAACATAGTAGGCACTCAATAAATATGTCTTGAATGAATGAATGAAAATATTGGCAGTGAAAAGATATTAAGAAATTTGATTTTGCCTTCTCACTAACACATGATATCACCTCTGCTCCCTGTAAACCCTTCCTCCCAGTTTGAACTCCCAACGTTAATAAAACAATCCTTGGAAACCTATTGATTCTGCTACCTTAACCTAAATGTTAGTCCTTGGTGCCACTCATAGCCACCACCCCTTGTTGTTTTTTAGAATCATAAACCGGGGGAAATGCTCTCTTCTTTTTAAAACCTACATATGATTGCTCTGAGGGCAGAATAAAAATTCTTCCTGTGTCTTCTCTCCTGATTTTTAACCTATATGATGAAAAAGCGTTAGCTTTATTTATAATGTACTACTAATCTTCTATCACTTTGCAACCATCAATTCTTATCACCTCCTGCTGGAGGAGACAGCATAGATTTATATAATCCACAGGCAGATAAGCAATACTTTCACATTTGCCTGAGCGACGAGATTTGCTCCTTGGAAAAGTGTTTGTTAATGAAAGGAAGGCAAATTACATTTTATATATCAAAAGTGTCATCGTCCTTATTCAAAGATGCTGCTGTAGCCACGTGCTAGAGAATGGAGTTGGGAACAGCTCTGTCTCCAGAGTGGCTGGAGGGCAAAGACCACAAGCTTTGACTGTCTCTTTAGCCCATTTGAAAGTCAGTTTGGAGAGAGGGCATCTCAACCTTTATACCTTTTCCTTTAAACTCAGGTGAAAGTCTCAAGTAGGTCCTTGAGAAGGTGGTGATGGTTCTCCAAGGCTTCTGACTAATATGATGACAAATATGGGACAGTGCCAATCAGGCAGAGTCTGGCAGTGTGAGAATAAAAGCCTTGGATTGGACAGTGACCAGCATTGGGGTCATTTGGATTCCTGGTTTGAATCGTTTTACGACCTTGGGAAAGCTAGATCCAGCTTCCTCTTCTACAAAACGTAAAGGTCAAGGGTGCATCTTCCTGGCTTGTCTCACAGAACTATTGTGAAGGGTCAAAGGAATGGGTGAAGTGCTTTGATTGGACAAGACACTATGTACATGCAAAGAAGAATCTTGGAATGTATCAAACTTTTGGTGAGTGAGACAAGGACAACCAAAAGTCACAGTTCTGAGAACGGAGCTGTCCCAGTTTCTGGCACTCCACATGTGTCTGAATTAGTGCCAGGCTAATCACCAAGGGGAAATAATAAGTGTCTCATATGGAAAAGGGACAGTTTCACCCTCCATGACCCCGAATCACTAGGTAAAAAGGACTTGCTTTATTCTGCCTTCACTCTCTACCTCTTTTAGGGTTTATATCTGTTGTGTACTTTTACTCTTATTGGTGTCCTGATTTGGATGATGAATGATATGGTCACTGTAGTTACTAAGCACTTGACCACACAGTTACATGGTAAAGACTGGGGAAACTTGAATGGCACAGGGTTTTCAAGACTCCGAGGCTCAACGCTTCCATTCTGGACCAGGAGCCCCTGTTAGCACTTGTCCCTTCCCAGCTGTTTGATAACTAGTCTTCATCAAGCGATAGTTCTTCATTCTTCTGTTTAGAAGTCGTTTTGCTCATGGAAGTGAGAGGGAGAGTCTATTTTCTGAGAGCTGGTGTTCAAAGGCAAACATCTTGGCCATGCATTTTAATAAATAAGTTTGAATAAACTTAAGCTAGGCAGAAAAATGACTGCCCTCCCCCAAAATGTCCACATCCTAATGCCCGGAACCTGTGAATATGTTACCCACATGGCAAAAGAAATGTAGGTTGTAGATGGCATTAAGTTTACCTTAAAATAGAGAAGTTATGCTGGATTATCAGGGTAGGTCTAATCAATGTACTCATAAGCTTTTATATTAGTGGAAGAGGAAGATAGAAGAGCAGATCTGAGTAATGAGATGTAAGAAGAACTTGACCTGCTGTTGGTGGCTTTGAAGACAGAGGAGGGGGCCGTGGGCCCAGGAATGCAAGTAGACTCTAGAAGCTGAAAAACGCAAAGAAATGGATTATTCCCCAGAGCCTCCAGAAAGAAACACAGCCCTGCCCACACTCTGATTTTTGGCCCTGTGAGAACTGTGTTGGATTTCTAATCTATTAACTATAAGATAATAAATATATGTTGTTTTAATCCACTAAGTTGTGATTTAATAGAAATCTTAGAAAATTAATAATTGAAAACTAATAATTATAGAAAACTAATAGAGTACTTATCAATCAACAAATATCTATTGACTATTTGTCAAGTGACCAGTCCTAAATGCTATAGGGAAATATCAGGGAAATAGAATACCCAGGGCCTGCCCTCAGGGGGCACACAGACTAATGCATGTAGAACATTCAGAGAACAATTAATGAGAGTGCTGATTAAATGCTAGGTATACTGGGCAGAAGAATTTGAGAAAAGAGATAGTAAGGGAATGTATTTGCGTAAGAGGGTTATGGGTGAGAATGATTCATGGATGGAAAATTTTGAGAGTTTTTAATTGATAATGATCTCAGACACCCAAGGAACTTTTTAATCAATGGGCTTAGTTGCTGTGTAATGGAATTCTTCATGGCATACTGAATAAATACTGGAGTTCCTCCAGGTACAGTCTTAGACCTTTCTCTCATTCCATATTGTCTCCTTGGGTGATCTCATCCACATAAAGCATCCATGCTCTATTGGGTTGAATGGTGCCAGCCATGGCTATAGAGGGTTGAATGTCCCCAAAACATATGCCCACATCCTAACCCCTAGAACCTATGAATATTACCTTATTTGGAAAAAGGGTCTTTGCAGATGTAATTTAATGTTAAGGATCTTAAGATGAGATCATTCTGGATTATATAGATGGGCCCTAAACACAATGAAAAGTATCCTATAAGAGACAAACAGAGAAAGACAGACAGAAGAGGAGAAGGTGATGTGAAGACAGAGGCAGAGATTAGAGTGATGCAGCCACAGCCAAGGAATACCAAGGATCGTGGGCAGCCACAGCAGCTCAAAGAAGAAAAGGAGACATCTTCCTAGAGCCTTCAGAAGGGGCATAACCCAGTTGGACAGCTTGATCTTGGACTTTTAGCTTCAAAAACTATGAGAATATAAAGTTTTGTTTTTTAAGCCACCACATTTGTGGTAATTGTTCTGGTAGCCCTAGGAAACTAATACACCTGGCTTCTGTGGCCAACCACACATAATGTCTCACAATTGTATTTCTAGCTCAGAGAGCTCTGAGAGCTCCAGGCCTGTTTACCCAACCACCTACCTGATATCTCTAGATGTTTCAGAGCCACTTAGGATCCACTATGCCCCAATCTCTTCCCAGTCCCCAAGCTTGGTCCTTTTTCAGTCTCTCCTAGGACACTAAAGGATACCACCAGCCATTCAGTTTTGTACAATAGAAATGTAAGAATCACTCTTGACACTTCTCTCTCCTACATCTTGAATGTCAATCACCAAGTCCTATTGATTTTTACCTCCAGATATTTCCCAAACCTGAATTTCCACCATCCCCACCTTTGTCCTTGCTCTCACCAGCTCTTGTCTGAATTACTATAATTCTCTCTTAACTCATCTCCACACAAAGATGAGTGCTGGCTGCCCCCAATCTCTTTTCTACCCTACAGCTATTGTGATCTTTACAAAATGCAGTTTTGATCATGTTAATTCCTGCTTAAAATCCTTCAGTGATTCTCATTACTCATAGGATAAATATAAAACCCTTGAATGTAGACTAAGAAGCGCTACCAAGTCCAAACTTAGTCTGTACCAGGTTCCTCTTTGGGGCTTCCTCTTTAGTCAGACTGATTTACTCTAAGTTCCCTCCTGCACAGGCTCTTTGCACATGCTGGTGTCCCAGTTAAAAATGTTCTTTCCTCCCTTCTTGCCTAGGTAAGTCTGACTTATGCTTCTGACCTCAATATTATCTTCTCAAGGGAGCTTTTTTTTGACTTTTCAAACTAAGTAGGGTCTCTCTGCTTTTCAGACTTTCACAGCATTCTTTCTCTTTTCTTCATAGCTCTTGCCCACATTGGAATTTTACCTTTTTTCTTATTATTTTATTAATGGATGCCCTCCCTTACTAGACTATATGCTTTACTGAGAATAGGGAAATTGTGTCCTACAGCCTAGCACCATGTATAATGGATGCTCAATAAATATTTCTTACATGAATTAAGAAATGCAATAAGTATTGTGTAGTGTTACTCATATTCCAAGATGGCTCTTCTAGCATATGCCTTGTCACTTAGGGATAGAGTGAAGGGGGCTAAAAATGTGGCCACCAGGCACACAAGGAAAGAAAAAGGTACTCCACAACCTTTTTGAAAAAATGCTACTCAGGGACTCACTAGAATCGTCTGTCTTCTAATTTGCTTGAATATTGCAAATTTTCTCTCAGACCTGGTATTGGAGGAATAAATGTATAAAGTCTATTTTCAGGAAGCATATGAGTCAGTTAAGCTTTTATTTCCCAAGTACTATGCCAGCTTGTTGTGATTTTAGCAGGATGCAACAGGTGCACATATTTTTAGCTTTTGTGACAAGTATTGCATACTTATC
This sequence comes from Lepilemur ruficaudatus, assembly GCA_963574885.1. NCBI lineage: Eukaryota > Metazoa > Chordata > Mammalia > Primates > Lepilemuridae > Lepilemur > Lepilemur ruficaudatus. The sequence goes on from CAUYRT010032788.1 coordinate 29,622, forward strand.
CTCAGGAGTCCCCGGCTTGAATGCCCTTTATCAAAATGATGCCAAATGGGGAACAGCTTACCCATAGCTCTGTGCTTGTCTGGAGAACAGTAAAACTACTAGCAAATTCCCCAAATTAAAAAAAAAACCCAAAACATAAACCTTTACCCTTAATAGGTGCAAAGGCAAAAAGAATCATCTGTGGCTTATGAAGAGGGGACATGGTATTAGGAAAAAGAGGCTGACTTTTAAAACCTAGAGACCATGGTAGTGATGAAATTAGCATGGAAACAATTTATCCTTGCCTGAAAACAAGAGAAGAAGAGCCCCTGAAATATGCTTTGCTTTTCCTCCAACTCTCTAGGGAATTTTTCCCATGTCAGGTGAAGGTGTTGAAGAGTACTTTAATTAACTTGTATCAAAGAGACTGTGTATAAGAAAGAATCATGTAAAGATTTCTCTAATTAGCGAATTTCATCACGGCTCTTCCACCGTCCATCAGTAAAGTAGTTGTTGGGCTGCTGGGGTCCTTGGTGGTACATTCAGTCAATAAGCTATTCATGACTTTAGCAAGTAGCTAGGTTTTTAAACCAATGGGAATTTGGTGGACAATTTCCCTTTGCTGCCTTTAGCTACATGGCCAGAATCTATAAACTGTTCTCTTTCGTAGAAAGAAAGTGCTGAGGTGAGCAAGCCGCCGGCAGTGTCCACAGTGGACACGTTAATTGCCTTGTTGAAGAAGCATGGGCACATATTTACTCTTCAGTGTAACTAAAGATAGGTCGCAGTGTTGCATTTGGCAGGGGGAAAGTGGGAGGGCATTACCATTGTGTGTGACGTGGATGATATTAATCCAAAATCATTCCTTTTCATGTAATCTGCAGAGTCGCATGCATTTGATTGTCTTGCCAGAGTGGCAATAAAGCCTAGAGAAAGAACTCTCTCCCTCAGTAAATCAAAAAGTTAGCAGACAAAAGGTCAAAATACCCAAAGCCACAAGAACATTAACACTTTGGATATAAAGATTCCCTAAAAAACAAATGCTCGCTCTCACTTTGGAGCAAGCAGACTCCTTATCTTTGTGAGTTTACAAAATGGAGCCAAACTGTACCCGTAGCCACTTTAGCTAAACCAAGGCCTGGATCTTTTAGCAGCCCACAGTCATTAAAGCTCTCAGAAAGCCTCCTAGGAGCCGATGTGCTTGCTTAAGTATATGCTGTAAAAGGTCCCAGAGATTTACAAGGGACTGCTCCACGCTAAACCAGGCACCATCTGATAAACAAGCAATTTTAGCTGCAGGCTAAATGATGCTCTTTGAGGCTTTGATTTACAATGCTGAAGATGATATATTTGTAGTTCGGGGATAGGTTCTGCTCTGGGCTTGCTGTGATTACTCACCCATGAGCAGAATTCAGGGCTCAAGTGTTCAACTTGGAGGTCAGAAAATTGCCAGTGGAATGAAAGAGGGTTGATAAGGTTTATTGAGATGCTAAATAGATATAAAAAAACTTATTAAATCCATGGTTTCGAACTCTTCTTAAGCTTTCTGGGGACCACGGTTTTTGTTAGTTTGCTTAAATCCCAAAGATATAAAAACAATCTGCAAAATTGATCTGGTGGTCTAATTTTACTTTCATTACATTTAAAAAGCAAATATAGGCTTAGTTTATTATTGCTGACATTTAAAAATAAGAAAAAAATGTTCAATTTAGCATTTATGTAATTGCTCAAAAGCTAAGGAATCTGAAGGCAACTTCGAAGCAAATCAAATCACCTTCAAGAACACTGAGTTATAGCACTGGAACCTGAATTAAGAACTGCAGGAATGCTTTTAAACTCATGGTTCCAAGAAATGATTAGGCAAACTCCTTTGTCCAGAAGTTTTGTATGTAATAAATATCTGGGTGTCCACTAATGTTGGCACTGTACTAATACAAAGATAAATAAAATATGGTCTTTCTCCTTTAGAACTTTACAGTCCAGTGGAGAAAACCATAGATAATTTCAGTAAAAGGTGAGGTGTGTTAATAAAGAGCTCAATGGAATGACATGAGAGCACGGAGGAGACGAACTGACCAGTTGGACTTAAGGGGGACTTAATAGAGAGAGGCCTCCCTTGGTACTCTTCTTCTTGTCCCATGACGGGCCAGGTAGCTGAGCACACAGAGAAAAGACAATGGGAATAGGCATTTCTGGCAGCCCTGGTATTCCAGCCTGCAGCATGTTCACAGCTGTGACTGAATGTTCCTTTACCAAGAAGACTTTTGGACCAGAACCACCAGAGTTCTGGTTCAGGTGACACTAGATAGATTCAGAAATTGCAGATACAACTTGCTAGTGAGAAAAACAGTGGTTAATTATACACAAGACAGCAGGTAGAGCCCTGAGGTCAGATCTACCTCTAGGCCTGGATGTAGGCACCAAACTTGGCTTTTTGGTCCACTCTTTCTTCGGAGGGTGCAGGGAATACTGTCTCTTCCTCCTCTTTTAGGAAAGGACCTAATGAATAAAGTTAAGCAGATTGCAGCATGCATGCCAGACACCTGGAATGGTGCATTACTCTTCCCAGGAAACTTGTAGTTTTAGAGAGCCTAAAGTTCTAAAGCCAATGGGACTTTGAGGATGCAATAGAATAAGATAGAACTGCCTTCTTGGGAGATCAGAAATAAGGGATGTAGCTCTGTCTGCCAATCAGCTTTCCCCATGCACTATTTCTCTATGGATAACACAGCCTGGCTGGGCTAAAAGGTTAATAAGGATGACTAACATTTATTGAGTGCTTACTCTGTGCCAGGGACTATTCAAAGGGGTTTATATGTATTAAGTCATGTAATCTTCAAAACAACTCCATGAAGTAGGTACTTTGTAATCTCTATTTTACATACGAGGAAACTCTTAAATTTGCTCATGGTCACATAGTTAATGAGGTCACCAATCCAGGCCGTCACACTCAGCTGCCTCCCAGGACAGTGGATGCAACAGCTAATTATGCAGACAAAGGCCTCTAGCTTGGAAATTGAGGGCACTGCTGCCCTGGCTCCACAACAGTTTAATCCTTTGGATTGGCGTGTCAAGTGGACACTTCCTTTTAATCATCCCTCACCCCGATCACCACATTGCTTCTCTAAGCCTCAGTTTCACAGTCTGGAAAAAAATGCCTTCCTCTTTCTCCCTCTAAAATAATTGGAACATCAGCTATATAATGCTGGTAAAACACTTAAGACTATGCAAATGAAGGATATTATAGAGACACAAGGTGATGGTATTTTATAGCAGCCCATTAAGACATATCATTGCAAACATAGACACTAAGCTGCATCCTTTACCAGAGCTTTTCCTGAATTTTAGCATAGAATTACACGTGCTTTTAAGATCTACCCAAGCTAATTGTCTTTATGAACATAGACCTCTGCAAAGCTCAACTGGATCTAGTAAATTCCCCTGGCCAAAATATTTTTCAAGTATTATAGCGTAATTTACTATATCATGTCCAGTCGCAGCCTAATAATGCACAACTCCCAGGAGCCAAGTATATTTCATGAAGCTTACAATTACTTTTATAAAAGTTGCAGTAAAGTATAATGATTTTTAATGGCATCAATGATACCATTGTATATATCGGTTTCAGTTTTGAAGTAGACTTAAGTTCAAAGACCCAAGGGGACCATTCTCCTCTTGATGCACTTGTGTTACTCCCATTAATGCTAATGGGACAGACAAATGCTGCTCTAGAGGAGAATATATCTGCCCTTAGGAAGGTAACAGGTTTTAATTAGTAATGCTTTGAATCACACAAAAGCAGCTTGCCCTCTGTAAACAGCAAGTGTTCACAGAGGAGAGTAGTGATCACAGCCCGGGTTACTCACATGGAATGTTCAAATCTGAGTTTTGTAAATGGTGGAGACACAAGGCTCTCGTCAATTGAGAATGAGAAAAAGAGCTCAATTTGGGAATTTTGCTGAAACAAAATCACAGTACTCAGAACAAAAAGCATTATTTATTAAATTTCTGAGCGCCAAGTCAATCTCTGTAGTGGGGTTATTACAACGACTTTAGCTTCGAAAGAGCAGCTCAGTGAACCTGATACTCTGGAAGTGAAGGCCTGATAGAGTAGGGTTCAGCTTTGTTTGATCCCAAGCTTTCAACATAAAAGGGGAAAGTCCAGAGGGGCTTATCCAGCTGGAGGCTCAGTAGTGCTTTCGTGGTAGAGCCTGGGCAACAAAGCACTTTCCTGGGAAGTGGTTCTTACACTGAAACGATCAACTTGGGATGGAGAAAAGAAACAGAAAGGAACTGGTGTTCCAGCACGAGGGCTCCTCTGCGTCAATCTGGGGAGGGGTCTTCAGCACGAGCTTCAGAGAGGGCAGAAGGCCTGTTTCTACCTTCCCTATGCACCTCTCCAGCTTACAGAAAACCATCTGTGAAAATACAGTTTTAGGTGCAACTATTTCACCCTAGATAATACACCATGGATTTCAGTGAGAGTATTTAAAATATAACACGTTCAACACAGAATTTTCAGAAATAAATCTCTCACGAGGTGAGATAAATTTGTATTTATCACCTAGTTTAGGATTTGTGAGTCTAAGCCCAAGTGATCATAGGTTTTATGTTAACATTTAATGTATTACTCTGGTTTGCTCTCTGAACAAATAGACTGGATTAGGATAACAATAATATAGATGTGTGCTTTTTCATTTTAAGCTTTTTAGATATAGGAAGGTTAAAAAAACAGAGTATGTTGTGCTTGAATATAATGACTGGAACAAGATAGTGTTGGGAAGACCAACTTAGTATTTGGAGGAAACCCTGATTAGAATAACATTCTACTTGTTATAAACATACATTTTTTTCTGTATAAATATTTGGGGAATATTTTGCTTTAAAAAAGACATTGAAGAAATTCAGTTATGGAAGAGGACACTTTCTGCCATTTTACAAAGAAAATATAAATATGTAAGGTAAGCAGCTTGTTTCCATTTGCTCTGGCTGCTCTGTCTTCTCCTGTGACACTGAAAACATCCCATTTATGTTAAGTGTTGAGATCATAGTAGAAGAAATGTCATAGGCACATTCTCAAGCTTGTGAATTTATTATCTTATTTATTTACTCTGAAGATGTGAGGTGTGATGTCCTTTCCTCTGAAGTGGCCTCAAAAGATATACTCTGCTATCAGGGTGATTTCATTTAGATCCAGTTTCCCCAGATCTTTGAATGTTGCAGATGGCTGCCTGTGTTCTCTCCACATTTCCCCTTCTGACTTGCTAGAGACTGTAACCGTTATTAACTTTGAAGTGTCTATTTCCATCTCTCTACAAACCATCACCCCTCCTTCCCCATTCAAAAAAGTTCAGGGCTCTTAAGTTTGCACATTGGAAACAGCCTGTTAAAGCATTTTCAAGCTTGAAACAATCCCATTGCATAGCAACTCAGGATGGACTGAGCACAAACATTGGTCTTACTTCTGCCCAAACAGTAGCAAACCTCTTAATACAAACTTCTTGGCTGCACTTCAGTGTGGTTGTACCATTTACATTACCTCTCGTCTGCCGCCCCTCACCCCCACCCCCGTTTGCTGTCTTGAGGGTCTATGTTTTTCCACCTCAAATGTTCTGCAGCAGCAGCGTAATAAATTGTTGGAGCAACTTGAGGACACATGTATGAAAACACTCTGGATTACAGAATTACAGAATTCTAGGGGCAAGCATGGAGATAGGCTTGGTTTTGGATATTAAAACATATTCAAAGCCCTTGATCATTTCTTCACTTAAACACTGGACTCTTCAAGATAGTGGCACCATTGCCAACTGTTTGTATTAATGTACAAAATTGCAACGGCTCTCTTGGGTCCAGAAATGCAAACCAGGTGTGGAGAACAATAGAACTACCCTGCCAGCTCCTGCGATTACATTAGAAATAAATAGACATCTAGTTTAAGTGACCCTAGTTTGTGGGATTCTGATACAGCCCCTTAGCCTATATACTAACTAATGTAATTCACAAGAAAACAGAGTAGGGAAAATGATCACACAGATTGTGCACCGTGTTTGATTAAAGACAGGAGCTCGATAGGCACATGGGTGCATGGGGCTGGGGAAGAGGGCTCAGGATACCTAGTTCAGAAAGGTGGACAGGACTAGTGAGCATGTGTCCTCCAGTACACTGCTCAGCTTGGTTCTCATTGGCTCTGGGTTTGGAACAGTTGAGTTGTTGGGTGGCAAGTCTTTGAAACCTGTAGCTGAGAAGTGAGAAACTGACACTGGTGTTAACTTGTACATTGTATGGTGACATCACACAACTTCATGTTGTGGTCCCATCTTCCCAACTACATTGGGGCTTCCCTGAGTGTAGTTTCTGTGTCTGCCACTTTGGTATCATTGATAGTGCCAAGCATGTGTTTTCCATTTTGTAGGGGTTTGGTAGGTAATGGCTTGCTGAATCCCTTAAGTGGATGACAGACACACATTAGAACAAGACCTGAAGAATTATAAATACCCAAATACAACTAGTATCTTTCTCATCCATAGAATTGAAAAGAAACAACTTGCAAGAGCCTCTATTTCAACCTTAATTTTGTAGATGAGGAAACCGAGGTCTAAAGAGGTGAAGTGACAAGCCCAAGGTCAGGCAGTTAGAACACACCCAGTGCTAGTACCCAAACCTTCTGCTTTGTAAGAATCACTGTGTGCTCTTCACTGTTGAAGGGTTATAGCATATAATAAAGCATATCTAAAAGGAACAGCATTTTCAATTTTTACAATGATTTAATCACTTCATCATTTTGTAAAATCAGAAGGATTCTTTGGAAAATATATTTTTAAAATTTCTTTGAAAGAGGTGTTAGCTGATGGGCTCTTGCTTTATACCTAGCTGGATGTTTAGGAAGAGAACCTACAACTCTCTAAGAAGTGCCCTTATGGCAAAAGGGGTTCCCTGTAAATCTTAGCATTAAAGGGTGATATTAAAGGGTGTGAAATATGTGAGTAATATTTAGTGGGGGGAGGGTATGAGTTGAACTCATAATCAAAATATTCAAGATTAAGTGTACTATTAGACCAGTCATGTGATACAGGGCCGGAATGTATCACTTCGAACACTTTGGGAGTTCTAGGTGCTATCAGGTGGGATCATACTGAAAGGCTCCCACTTACTGTGGGATCTAGAACTACGTATTTCACAATCTACCCTGCTGTCTATTTAGTGGGTTTTGTCATCTGGAAAGTATCCCAGTGCATTAAGAAAACAATGAACTGTTCCTTGGATAAATTACCTTTGCAGGGTTCTTTAAAAAATCCCCTTTGGGCCTTTATATCTCAGAGACTAACTTTGCTTATATCAATATTTAAATGGATCCCAAAGCTTGATAGTGAAGGATGCAGTTTACAATTTAAAAAAAATATTAAACAAGAGTGCTTCCTAGCAAAAAGGTAAGTGTGGTGGGGGGGCGGTGCTGGGGAAAGATTCCTAGTGGGCACTAGAGACTTTGAATTTCACCCACTTGGTAAGCTAAAGCATATTCTGTCCGTCAAGTTTCAGCAAAATTAGCTATCCTTCACAATGGTTTTTACAGATATAAGCATGTCTAAATGACATCTAGTTATATGAATGTTAAAGCTTCTTCTAATTTGCTCTCTCATTTCATCAATAAACCTTGGTCTAGTTTTTATTGCTTTTGGCCAAAGGCCGTTGCAAGACTCACTGAGCATTGAACAGGTTCAGTGCAATCTTCAGAATAAATTAATTTACGATTTTTAAGAAATGTAGTATTTTACAGTCATGTGCCACATAATGACGTAGTGGTAACAGACCAAAAATATGATGGTGGTTCCATAAGATTAAAATAGTAAAAGATTAAAAAAGTAAAAATTCAATATTTTTACTATATTTTATATGTTTAGATATGTTTAGATACACACATACTTATCATTGTGCCATATTTCCTTCACCTTCTTCAGTACAGTAACCTGTTGTACATGTTTGTAGCTTAGGAGCAATAAGCTATACCATCAAGGTTTGTGTAAGTGCACTCCACGATGTTCATACACATTTCTCAGAATGTATTCCCATCATTAATTAGCACGTGACTATATTTCAAGGACTCAGCTAGCTAATGGGTTAAACAGGGTATGGATTTTGGTTTTAACTAGTAGGCTTATCCCTAAGATTGGCCAAGGGTCCTAGCAAACATGGGTTAACAGAGCCTTAGGAGCTCCCAGTGGCAGAGGGATCACTTACGGCAGGGAGGGAGATTTGCTTTTCTTTCTCTTCCTGTGGACTGATCCTATCCTGGTTTCCAGTGTATGTCAGCAAGTTCACAGCCCTTAATTCATTGTAAGCCCCAAGTTATTGCACACCAGCACACTTCCCAGAAGAGAGATGTCATAGAAATCCAAGCTCCATAGTGGTACAGCAGTATTAATCAAGCCTTGTTGTAGCAGCACTGCCCCATGATAATTAGAATGATGCTCCCAAAACTCTTGGTATTTCTATAGTGACATTTCCTGGATCATTTGACACACTGTGCAGGACACCCTCCTTCACAGAGGTTTATCTTAGGCTGTCTGTGAGTAGATATCTGGCAAAAAGGACCAAGGCTTGGCTGTCACCTGGGGGCTTCTAGGTACTTGCTTTTCCTCTCTTATGGGTAAAATGAGAATAGTAATGTTAACCTCTGAGTGTTGCTACAACTGAGTGACTCAAGGTTGTGCTATATGGTACTGCAAGCCCAGGAGTGGCTCGTAGGACCTGGACCTATGGACATGAACCAGTGAAGACTTTGGGGTTCTAGTACCTTAAGTAGAAGATCATGTGGGAGATATTTCATTTGCCTATTCAGGAGGTATCCCAGTTGTTAGATTCTGGGTGATTGGGAGGACAGTGAGTTTCTATGCCTCTAACTCTTTCTCCTCTTCTTTAATTCTTAGGGAGAGGTGTAACAAACCTCCTCAAACTTGGTGGCTTAAAACAACCATTTTGTTATGATCATGGATTCTGTGGGTCAGGAATTCAGAAAGGGCAAAGGGCTCTTCTCTGTTTCATAATGTGTGGGATGTCTCAAACAATTGAGTGTGTCTCAAATGGTTAAGGACAGAATAGTTAGGGGTGCGGGATCCACTTCCAAGATGACTTCTTTACTCGTATGTCTGGCATCTGATTGGGATGATTAAAGGATGGGCTCAGCTGGGACTATTGACCTGAGCATCTATGTGTGGCCTCTCCAACATGGTGGTCTCAGGGTAGTTGGTGACTCAGCACTCCATGTGTGAATGTTTTAGCTAACAACAAAGGAGCAGCATGGCCTTTCATGACTCAGTCTCTAAAGTAACTGCAATCACTTCTGGTGTACTTGCTGTGTCAAAGCAGACACAAGCCTGCCCTGACTCAAGAAGAGGGGACATTGATCCCACCTCTTGATGGCAGGACTCTCCAAGAATTTGCAGCCATGTTTTCAAATCTCCACATGAGGTTTCAAGTGCTTGGAGAAAGTGCCCAAGTACCTATGATGGCTGTGGATTAGAGCAGCTCATTTATGAACTAATCTGTTTCTTCTCCAATCCTACCCTAAGAGGGGATTGCTCCCTGTACTAGTCAGTACTAGTACTGAGGTTTTGAAACGGAGAAATCCTAGAACACAGAAACTCAGAGAAGATAGAAGCTATTTTCTCTCATATAATAGTTCAGAGGTAGGTAGTGAGATCCAGAGAAGTTAAGCAGCTCTACTCCATAAGATCATTCAGAGATTCAGGTACCTTCCATTTTATTGTTTCATCATCCCCCAGGGTACTATCCTCCTTCATATTGCCAAAGGTGGCTTAACATTACCTGGTTTGCATTCTAGAACATGAGAAGGGACAAGAGGAAATGGAAGATAAACAACTTCCTTTTAAGGAAGTAATGCAGAAGTTGCACACATCACTTCTGTTCACAATCCACTGGCAATAGCTTTGAAACATAGACATACCTAGCTGCAAAGGAGGCTGACAAATACAGTCTTCAGCTGTGTGTCCATGAGTCCTATTACTCAAAAGAAGAAAAATAAAATGGATACTGGGGGACAATTAGTAGTTTCTGCTATCAGCTTTGAAACATTCCTGGAATATTTGCCAGTGTTGCGGTTCAGAACATGATATCCCAATGTATGGTGCTTTGGCATGCTGAGTACTTTACACTGAAGGACGTTGGAAAGCCTCAGAAACAAGGTCTCTCTGACCTTCTCCTGTCCTCCTCTTTTCCACCCCTCTTTCTCCTCTAAAACAAATCATAGAAACTAGAATTTCTCTTCCCCAAGATGAGTCATAGAAATTAGAACCCATGTCCCTTAAAGCAAGCCATAAAACCTAGAAATGTCACTCTTACCCTTATCCCTTGAAGACTGTCATTCCAGTGGGGTCCTGCCCCATACTCAGGAGAAAGGAACCACTTGAGCCATGTCATGTAACATATTTGCAAGTTCAAGACATGAGGGAGTATACTTTTTTGGGGGAGAGATTGGTCATTGTTCTGTTTACCACACTATCTCAATTCTCACCTCAGCCATTGTAGCTACACAGAGAGGACAAGAAGAATCTGAACAGACAGGCATAGCTGGGCTTTTCCTACAGTCTGTTACCATTCGATCATACCCTTTCATCGAATCACATTTCTACACTCTCTCCATTCTTTATTGAACCTAAGCATACAAATAGACAGTTTCCCTGGATCTTTGAGTATTCATTTCTGAAGGCTCTGGTGTCACATAAAACTTTGATTAAATAAATTTGTTAGGTTTTTCTCTTGTTAGCCTGTCTTTTGCTATAGGAATGTCAGCTGTGACTCTTAAGATGGGTGAAGAATGGTATCATATCTTTCTGCCACTACACTAGGCACATCAAAGACATAGGTTGGCAATGTTTATTTTTTTATTTTTATTTTTGTAAATGGGTAAAGAGTAAATATTTTAGGTCCATATAGTCTCTGTCTATATTAGTTTTCTATTGTTGCTGTAACAAATTACCACAAATTTCATGACTTAAACAGAAATTTATCTTACAGTTCTGCAGATTAGAAGCCCAACATGGGTCTTAGTGGGTTAAAATCAAGGCTGCATTCCTTTCTGGAGGCTCCAGTGAGGGTCCTCGCTGCAGTTATTGGCAGAATTCAGTTCCTTGCACGCAGCCTCCCACATCTCAGAATCAGCATTAGGGCATCAAATCCTTTTTCTGCCACCTGTCTCATTGGCCACAGCTGGGAAAGATTCTCTGATTTTAAGGACTAATGAGATTAGTTTGAGCCATGTGACGTAACGTATTTGCAAGTTCCAGGCATGAGGGAGTAGACTTTTTTGGGGAGAGGTGGGTCATTGTTCTGTTTACCACACTGTCTCAATTCTCATCTCAGCCATTGTAGCTCAAAAGTAGCCATGGACAATGTGTGCATGAGTGTGTGTGGCTTTGTTCCAATAAAGCTTTATTTACAAAAATAAGAGGTTGGGTTGGATTTGGCCCAAGGGCCATAGTTTGCCAGCCCCCCTTTCAGAGTGTGGGAACCAGTTGTTTCTTTTTTTGAGACAGAGTCTTACTCTGTTGCCTGGGCTAGAGTGCCGTGGCATCAGCCTAGCTCACAGCAACCTCAAACTCCTGGGCTCAAGTGATCCTTCTGCCTCAGCCTCCAGAGTAGCTGGGACTACAGGCATGCGCCACCATGCCTGGCTAATTTTTTCTATTTTTGGTAGAGACGGGGTCTCGCTCTTGCTCAGGCTGGTCTCAAACTCCTGAGCTCAAGCGATCCGCCCACCTTGGCCTCCCAGAGTGCTAGGATTACAGGTGTCAACCACACCGCCCAGCCCCAATTGTTGATTTAGGGCTCCCAGGCGGAGCGAAATCTCCCCTGACTGTTAGCAGGGTCTCCTCTGTGGGATGACCACAGCAGAAGCAGCAGCCACTTGCTTCTGTGAAAGCCCCCTTTACACTGAATCGTAATTACTTCCTTCAGTGTGTGTCTTTTCCCCCACATTGTGATCACATTGAATACAGGAACCTTGTCTGATTCATCTTTGTAGCTTCTCTAGTGTTTAACAACATCTAATGTTTAGTAGGTGCTCAGTAAATGTTCACTGAATCAAGGAAAGCTTATGAAATAGTCAAATTGAGGTAGACATGAGTTGAAACACACCCACAGAAATTTGGGTGTGTGTGTGTTGAGGGAAGTACATTTTCTCTAGGCAGACCTTCAATTTTGATAAGGTTTGACTGTTTTGATTTTCATTTGCATGTTAAGCCTGGCACCTGTAAGCTTCCATAAGAGTTAGTAAAGACATATCTTGGAGAAAATTTAAAACCAATTTTTTGTTGCCCTGATGAAAATCAAAGGGCAAAGCCAGAATTATACATTAGCTGGTGAAGCCAGTAGTATGCATTTGACAGACATTTAATTTCTGCCTGCTTGTGCCAAAATAACAATGTGACCATAAGGAAATTTGCAAATGGAAATATTTTCCTGAGTGTTTTCCCAGACATTCAACTTCAGTGTGGGTTGAAAAGTGCACAGAAAGGTTTTTGACCTGCCAAGCCATGAGTTCAGCTGTTGTAGGATAAACATAGAACTCTGATGACATTAACAACATCTGAGGCTAGAGTGGGCCAGGAATCCATCTTTAATTTATTTATGTGAAATGTTCTCACACTTACAGCCTGTAGTCAAAATAATAACTTTATAGGTGAATAGGTATTTGGGGTCTTTAAATGAAAGGTATTTTATGTATAAAGTATTATAAGAACAACTCCTTTCATCCCAGATGTTCAATGAAATTAAGATTCACAGAGGGCATTTTATCCGACAACCAAGGACCAGTCTTGGGTTGGGACCCACTATGGATGCTTATTAAGTTATATAACTATGTAAGACACGGCCATAAGGCTACACCAACTGATTGAAATTGGTTCAAGTCTCTTAGGTAGATGGAAAAAAAGTTTCAATTCTTTGTAAGTATGTCATGTATTTAAGGATCACACTTTAAAGCTTATAGTTCCACTTAAAGGCGGTAGGTCTAGAATTCCTCAAGCTCTCTCCCAGTCCAAGAGACCCTTTTGAATACGCCACCTCCATGCTTTCCGCTTTCCTGGCTTCCATCAGACACATCTCTTTCTTTTAAATGATAGTCAGCTGCATAGTCAGCATGGCCATTGAATCATTGCACTTGCTAATAAAAACGCTAAGCTATCAGACCAAGGACAAGTTTTCTGGGAATGCCTTATGCTGACATCAAACCACTAAAATTACTCTTTGGAGCACAGCCCTGCAACCAACAATAGGGTCCTGCCCATGTCATAAAAGCTTTTATGCTAAAATTGTCAGCCTCACTTAAGTCTAAATGTACTGTTTCTTTTGCTTTCTCTGCTCTTCTCCCCAATGTGTTAGCATGACTTGTACAGAAAACAAAAGCCAAAGCTCTTAAAAAAAAAAAAAAAGCCAAAGCCCCATCCGTTATGATTTACAATTTCCAACACTTTGTTAGCTACCAGCCAGCCCCTTTACTCCTCGTGGGAATTTGGTGTAAAATTGATATTTTCGCTGGCACAGCTCAGCCCTGTGATTTGCAGGACATGCTGTACATGCCATGTCATCCTCTCTCCCTGGTTCTCCCACTACCCAAAAATTCTCAGAAGTATTACTAGTTAGACCTGGACGTTGAGGTAGGCAATTTTTTGAAGCCCTATGCTAGGCAACAGCAGGCAACGTTGATTAAAAAGTGCTTGGCCTTCCAAAAATATCCTCCAGAAATATCCTTCAAAAATATCCAGTTCCTTACCAATTTTACTTTGATGTTTCACTTTGCTGTGGCAGGCTTTACATGTTTTTATTTATATGACCTTGGGTGATTTTTATATTAATAAAATAAATGCAAGTCAAAGACGAGACATATTAGGTTTTTGCCTTTGCAAGATCATTTATTGTGGGCTGAACTGTGTTCCCCCAAATTCCCATGTTAAAGTCCTACCTCCCAATACCTTAGAGTGTGACTGTATTTGGAGACAGGGCCTTTAAAGGGGTAAAGTAAAATGAGGTCATTAGGGTGGGGCCTCATCCGATATGACTGGCGACTTTAATAGAAGTGATCAGGATTAGGACACAGACAACACAGATAGAGGGACCACCATGTGGGGACACAGCAAGAAGGTGACAATCTGGAAGCCAAGGAGAGAGGACTCAGAAGAAACCAACCCTACTGGTGCCTTGATCTTTGACTTCTACCTCTAGAACTGTGAGGAAATAAATTCCTGTTGTTTAAGCTACCCAGTCTTTGGTTTTTTTGTTGTGGTAGCTCTAGTAAACTAATATATTTATTATTGATTTTGTTCTTCTTTCCTAGTCAACATCAATTATGCTTTTAATGTTCCTAGTTTCCATTGTAAGAGACCTAGGCAGCATGTTGTGATCTGTCGGCCACAAGGAAGTGAAATGATCTATTGTGGGTTCTGCATGACTTGGTTTTTGAGAGTGCCCAGCAGAGTGACCAAGCAACCTCCATCATCACCAGCGGCCTTACGGTAACAATGACCTTGAGCCACCTAAAGATGATTTAGTTTGGACAATAAGTTGTAGCGAATGGGGATATACAAAGTGCTATCTTGGGGATAAAAGTCCAAATCAGGAAATTCAAGGTCCATATTTGCAACAGACATGTCAAGCCCACAGAATGTTTTAAAACAAATTCAGCTACATAAATCCAAATTTATGGCTGCTGTTAAAAATTTGAAATGTCTACTCTGCTTTCCTGTGGTCAAAACTGAGTAATCACCACTGCTTTTGTGGCTGGGTGCCACTCCCCACTGTGCCAGAGCCCCCACCCCACCCACCTATTGTCATTTATGCCTGTCTGCTTCACTTATTACCCAAGCACCTGGCCCGGTTAGTGGCTGCTAGCTACCAGTTCTGAAAGATGCTCTTTGGAAAAAGTGGTTCACAGGTAAAAAGTATTTGGGAAACTCAGCAGCCTATATACCCACTGCCTTGGAGATTTTCAATGTGTGTTAACATATTGAAAGACCTGGGGACTTCTGCAATAGAGAAATCTATTTAACTTTATTCTCTGGTAGTTCTCATTCCTACATGACTAGGAAATTTCAATTTGTTGGAGTAACATATATTTGACATCCTGTGGAATTAGTGTCCTGTAGAACACACTTTGAGAAATGCTGAAATAATTGACTCTCCTAGTCTGGTCCCACCTGAAGGCAGAAGAATGAATTAGAGAATTAGGATACTGTAAATTGCTAAATAATTTGCATATTCATAAAGAACAGTTGAAAAGTAAATGTAAAAACACAAGTGCAAAGTTATTTTATTCTCTATTATTTTTATTAGAGAGCAATATTATTTTTGTGATGTTACTGGATGCACCAAGGAAATCTACATAAATGACTACAAGCCACCAAATGCATGACCAGTGTTATCCACTGTGGGAAACAGTCTTTATAAAAGTGAAATATTTTACCCACTGTGAAAGAGAAATAGATTTTAGCTTTGAGAGAACTCTATTCCAATTGCTTTTGTTGTGCTCCAGTATCTTTCTTATTGCACCGCCATAACCACATCACTCTCTTCATATTTCAGGTTAATGATCTGATTGGACTGTAAACATTTTGTTAGACAAAGTTACACCCATTATACCTGCAGCCATTTAAAACAGGGAATATGTGCAAATGAACCCAGATATCCTTTTGTATTAGCTATTTTATTAGAGTAATAATGTGCGAATCCTGCTTTGCATGTTCAACTAAATGATTGCAAACAGTTTTTGACATGTAAATTCACAGCTGTTCTACATGCTTCCACTGAGTTTGGCAAAAGTGAATTGGTCTATTTGAGTTATCCTCCTTTGATTTCTTCAAGAAAATCAATATAATAAAGTAATTCTTTCCTGCCATCCTCTTCTTTGCTAAGCTCTTCTGAGAACAGTCAGAAGGTGTTTTTCCTTCAATTATTTCAGGCTTGTTTGCATTAAATCCTTTCCAACAGGCGCCAGTAAATGTGTTCCCTTAATAAGGATGTCTCCCTTTGAAATAAGCTAAATAAAATTTTACATTTAAGGTGAGTAAGAACCAGTTATGGAGAAAATTGCTCAATATCTGTTCTATTCTAATTTCTTTTTCCATGCAAAGCATGCTGCAGCTCTATATTGAGGAACAAGTGTGATGATGTGGCATGCATAATTCATGCTTCTGGCCTTCTCCACACTCTTATTTTTTCCATCAGAATCCTACATATTTAGATAAGGTCAAAGATTATTCTTTATTTCTATCCATAAAACATTATTAAGAAATATGGGTATTTTAGGAATAGGAATATATGGGTATTTTATTCTTCAGAAGAATGTCTGATTGTGGTAATCTTACAATATGAGAGTTTTCTTGTGGATATTTTAGCTTTTGTTTACTTTGTGAGTTTTTGTTTTGTTTTTATTAGTTGGTAGGATCCCAATTATTTAAGTGGATGGCATCCTTATTTGTAAAGATGCCTAGAATAAAAGCTCGCTTATTTATTAGGAATTAAGGCAAAATCCTGCCACTTAGTCCCCAAAGAGTTCGTCATTCTGGCATTTTTTTATGTTGTTCTCCTTGCCCAAATTGTATTTTAATTCTAGGAAAAGTACACCAAGTCTTCAGTTACGTAAGTCCACTTCTCTATCTTCTTTCCCAGCTCCATTCTCTTATTCTTGTTTTGGCTGTTCTTGTACCTCATGAAGACTGTTGGTCTTCCCCATCTGGATAGTCACAGGCATTTCAAACTCAGTGTGTTTAGAACTAAACCCATCATCCTCCTCCTCAAACGTGTTTCCACCATATAATGACTTGTACAGCTCTGACTGGAGGTGGGCGGCAGGGCAAGGGCAATGTACGTAACATTAAAATTTGTACCCCCATAAT
>CAUYRT010032792.1:0-14281 GCA_963574885.1 Lepilemur ruficaudatus
ATAAACCAGACAAAAATATACATTGGGGAAAAGAATCTCTTTTCAATAAATGGTGCTGGGAAAACTGGATAGCTACATGCAGAAAAATGAAACTGGATCCCTACCTCTCACCTCTCACAAAAATACACTCAAGATGGTTAAGAGACCTAAACCTAAGTCAGGAAACCTTAAGAATCCTAGAAGAGGATGTTGGGAAGACCCTCTCAGACATCGGTCTAGGCAAAGAATTCTTGAAGAAGACCCCCAAAGCAATCAATGCAGCTACAAAAATAAACAAATGGACCCTGATCAAATTAAAAAGCTTCTGCACAGCTAAAGAAACTATCACTGGAGCAAATAGACTACCCACAGAATGGGAGAAAATATTTGCTCTTTACACCTCTGATAAAGGTCTAATCACTAGAATAATCATATATTTTTTAATGTAACTTACAAGTACATTGGGCATGTCATATCCATGATTTCATGGATATTCAGTAGTGTTTGTGCATACATGTGTGTGTTTGTTTCCCTTAATATATGTTCATATGTTGTGAGTAGATGTGTGTATGCACACATGCATAAACATACATGCATCTATTTCCTTTTAAGATATACTTATTTGAGTAAACAGCATTGTCTTGGGAAAATATATTAAATATCCAGTCATATAGATGGTATATAGATTTAGCAAACATTTTCAAGGTGGTATGTGAATAACACTTGATAGTACCATTTGCTAAACTCTTTAAGAATGCCACTGGGAGGAAGAAATGTAATTAAACAACACAGAACGTAATGTGAACGTTACCTAATCATGGAGATTGAGACATAGAGTATCCACTTCAGACAGTGGATAAATAGGAAGGGATCTTTCCTACGTGAACTCAAAGGGTCTCACAAAAATACACTTCACAGCTAGTTTATCAAATATGTATTGAATTCCTGCTGTTTGCAAGGCATCGTCTTGATCCTGTTAGAGGCCCAGCCATGTTCAAGATGCACTTGATGTTTTCAGTGATTCTGTAATGATATAAGGAGGATCTCATGAGACCCTCCAGTGACTTCCTGTCCCATCTGGAAGAAAACCCATTTCTGCGCTGGTTTACAAGGGCTGCGAGCTGACTCCAGCCCCACAAGCCGGCTCTCTGCTACCTGCCCTTGGCAGCGGCTACACTGGCTTCCTCCTCTTCCTTCCCCTGCCGTTCCTTTGCTTCGGTGCTCCATGTTTGTTCCCCCCTTCAGCCCTGGGGACTAGATGGTCTCTCTGCCTGGAATCGTCTTTCTCTTTATTTCCACAGGGTTGACTTATTCCGATCATTCTTTTTCGGCCTGAATCATCACCCTTCAGAGAGGCCTCTACTGAACACCCCGTCTGAAGAGTCTCCTCCCACTCGGAGCCCCTGTAAACGCTTGCTTGCTGCCTTATTTATTTTATTGATTTTCTTTACAACACTTACGGATACCTGAAAATCAAGTATATTCACTCGATTATAGCCAGTCTCTTCCAGCAGAACAAAACCTGCACAAGATCAGGGATCATGGATCTTTTCGTTAACACCGTATCCCCTCTGTACTAAAATTTTAAAAATAAGGCGTGGTACCCAGTAGGTACTCAATAAATATTTTTAAATGAATCGATCCAGAGCAGGCATGGTATTTCACGGCCAAACTATGATACTAAACCCTCATGCAGTGGAGCGAGCACGTCTGATGGGGCGAACAGGACAGCTTCATGATGGAGAAGGACCTTGGCTGAACCTTGATGAGCAGAGCTGGAGGAAGGAGGAATTTTCTTGAAGAGGAGAATTGAATACTCAAAAGCTCTGATGAAAGAATCAGAAAAAAATTGGGGAATATTTTAAAAATGCAGCAGACACAAGGACTCCCAAGTGGATACACCACTAGTTAAGTTCCTGTGTTAAAAGCCAAAATAGTCCACTCTGCAAGCATCGTCCATTTTTTCCCCTGCAGTCATCTAATCAATCTCGGTGAGACTGCACCATGGGTTCTATAGCCCAAAGCCCCTGAAGCCCTGCAGCCTGAGTCGTGGATATATTGGTCTTACTATTGCACATCCTTCCAGAGCCTCTGGGGAGAAACCGCATCACAGAACAAGGTCTCTATTACTGGGGCCCTGTCCGTAATTGTCATATGGCATAAGAGGTGTCTGTTATCTTACTGAGACTGTTTCCTCATGCATAGAAGGCACAGAGGTAGCTCTCTAAGGGCTCCACCATCTATGGCATTGAAGAATTAGGGAAGAATCAAGGAATTAAATGTCAAGAATATTTTTTAAAGGTCTCCGTGCAGTCCAGCACCGACAAGTGGACCCGCCTGAAGCACTCCCAGTGGGTGTGTCCCTGAGGATGCTGAACCTTATAGGAGGTGAGAGATGGTGGCCGTGCAGACTAAAGTGGTAGCAGAGGTCATGATAAAATGTGGTCAGCATGTAGATATATTTTAAGGGTACACACAACAGGATTCCCCTTTTGTCTGGAGTAGACTTCACACCCCTGCAGCACTGTGTCAAGTAACAGTGATACCACATCTGAGCAGGATGGTCAAAGATGAACATGAAGGTCAACCCAGCGTCCCGTGAATTACTGCTTCTCTGAGTTCACACAAGTGTGTGGAGCTTACAGCACTCCTTCCCGCTCACTAGCTACCATGGTCCCCCAACAGCTTTGTGTGGGGAGAAGAGATGAGGAGGAAAGACAACTCATCTAACTTACAGAGAAAGAGATAGAACTGAGACCATGCGCCTGGTTAATAGTGAGGGTTGGACTTGAACTGCAGCCTCCTGTTCCCTACAGTCTCCTGAGACAGAAGGTGCTAAGCCATGGTCAAGGACTATCTTGAGACAGACAATAGACTGTCCTTACTCTATCAAGCAGCCTTTCTAAGTAGCACAAGGAAACTTCGAAATCATGGAGTGATGTCTTTGCCTAATTCCCCTCTGGGTAATATATGAATCTATAGCAGAATCAATAGCAATCAGGTCTTGAAAGATTTTTTTCCTTCAATTAAAAGATACTTTTCTTCTCGCGTGAATCTTCAAATACGGTAAGCAGTTACAGCTGCAACTCAGGGAGCCGAGACAGCATTTCATGACCACGTGGAGCACATTTGCCTTTTGGATTTTGCTGTCATGGGTGCCTTGTGCAAATGTTTGTATTACTTGCGATCACTGGTCCACTGGTATCGAACTAGGAAACTGTCTTCATTTGATACCATGATTGTAAAAATAAACATAGGTCATTGTCTTCTGAATAAGCCTATAAAGTTGGGGTTTACTGGTGTGGAAACCAACAAATTCTCTGCATTTGATTTCAGATAATAGAAATAAATTTAGGCCTAGAAACTTGGCTTTCCACCAATTGAACACTACATTTGCCATAATTTCATAGAGAGAGACTCCTTTCCAGGCCAGAGAAAAACGTTTACCTGGCATTAGATCCCCAAAGTATCATCTTTCCACATCTGTGTTTTTCAGAAAAACATCAAATTTTAAAAACCAGAAAGCTTCAAGCCACAGAGAATTGCATTTAGCAATAATTTGATAGTACAAATTGGATTATAAGGGTCATATCGCAAATATGTGCCAGGCAGGGATGTGATTACATATTTGGAACCTCTCTGAAGGAAAGCTCTAGAGAAAGCCATTTTATCCTTTATGAATTGCCAGAGTAACAGTGGCCATTCAGAGCCTGCTTGGGTGGCGTGTAGACCCGTAAGAGATTGGAAAGCAATCAAAAAGACAAAAATCAAGGCAGGCAGTAGTAGATGCCAACTCTTTTGCTGCATTTCTGGCTTCTACCCTTTCTCTGTTTCAAGTAGGCCAGTCATGGGAAATGCATCATTAGCAAATACAGTAACTGGCCGCAGGGTTCAAACTTCCAGCTGAAATGGGTATTCCATGTAAATTTAGTGTCTTATCTATTATAGATTTACTGGTATCTGATGGAATCTATAATACCCCTCGAGGAGGGAGGAGAAAGCTGCTTTCCACAGGGCACTGTCACAATTTCCTGGTGGGGGGGAGGCATGGGCAGTAGTTCAGAAGGTAACAGGAAGATCAGCAAGTCTGGTAAACAGGGGTTTGAAAGGAATTTCCCCATGGGAAAAGGGGTTTCTTCATGGCAAGGAACAAAGTCAATAGTATCTCAGTAAGGATGGAAGGGGTAGATTGAGAAGCTTTGCTGAATGTTCCCCTGGTGTTTGAATAAATGAGCTATGGGCCTATTTTACCTAAACAACTGGGCAGTCAGATTTGTTCAGCGACCTCAAAGAACACATGCTACCAAGTCTGAAATGACTCCAGTGGCTGCTGTTTGTGTCCATTTGGATAGCAGAAGAGGAAAAATATGTACAAGCCAGGGAGCAATAAATTCTGGCTGTAAGGGCTGGAAATAAAAGACCATACCGACAGATGCTTCTCTTTGTTCCTTAGCATTGTTAATTTTGGAACAACCTCTGGCTCTGGGAAGAGAGCTTTGGAGAAGAGTTGCTTACCAAAAAGATACAAAATATTCCTGAGTGAAATTCAAAGGCCGTAGTCAACTGATGATATGGAAAAGAAGAGTCAAATATAGAGCATTTCTAGAGATTATATTGGGGTGAATGTTCAACAGATACAGTGTTAAGTAACAACAGGAGACTATCAACGTAAAGAAGAGGGTGTGTGTGCGCGCAGGGGTTGCATAGATAATATTACAAACAGTGGCAAAATTGAGATCTTTTTTGTTTATTTAACAAACATTAACACATACTATGAGTCAGGCTGTGTGTTGCTGGCATTGCAAAGGCTCGTAAAATGTCTGTCTTACAGGAGTTTGCAATCTAGTAGATGGAGGTATATTTTTATAAGCAGCATACTCTGCATGTGTATTAGATAAGCAAAAACAACCTTAGCCAAAAGTCTTTTTGGTATGTTTCAACCATTCCATTCAAAGAGTACCATTGGCATGAGAGGGGAAACTTACTTTTTATCTCCAGAGCTTGCTGAGGTCAGAACCTAGCCTTCTCATGCCTGTCCACTCTGTACTAATGAATGTCAACAATTCATCCGCCTTAAAATGACCTGCAGAATGTTAAGTTAAAGTAGCTTCCTGGGTCCACCCCTGAGTAGCTAACTCAGTATTTCTGGGCTGCGGCCAAAGAATTTCTGTTTCTAACAAGTTCCCAAGTGATGCTGATGCTACTAGGCTGGGTACCCTACTGTGAGAACCACTGCTGTTTAAGGAGCACCCTTGCAGTACAGGTCATAGGCTCAAGGTCCGGATAGCCTACTTAAATGCCAGATCCACCACCAGTGAGGTCTGTGGCTTTGGACAAGTTATTCAACTTCCGGGTGCCTGCAATCACCCATCAGTAACGTGTGCAATAGTAAACCTCTCTCTCGGGGTCCTCGGGAGGGTCATATATGTTAATCACTTAAAGAGGATCTGGTACTTGGAAGGTTCACCAAAAAATGCTAGCTAATATTATTTATTCATTGTGGTTATTGACACAGTTCAGAGCCCTGTACACAGCAGATACTCAGATGCTCCGTGTGTGGGAATTCAACATCCAGATGTACAATAGCGCATCTGACATGGGGCCCCGTAAAGCAGAAGACATTAAGCCGTCTTACAAGAGGTGATAGAAGTTTTCAGCTCTCTTAAGAGGCTCTTTTTTTTTTTTGGTTAAAATATTTATTTTCATACAATGGTTTGAGTTTTTTGCTTATCAAATTGATGCACAAACAGGCAGACTGTTGCATGGTTATTGATGCTCAGAAAAAAAGTGGACACTCGTCATAGGAAAGAAAGACGGACCTGCTGCAACTTCTTCAGCACTGCTTCTTAAAGGTAGAGCAAAATGCTTCCTTTCAAAAATACTGAAAAAAACTTAGAAATAATTGTGCTGTCCCCAGGCTGTGGCCTGGTTTTATGACCGGCATTTTTCCTGACGGTGACTGAGGTCTGCCGCCTGAATTCCTTTGCTCGTCTCATCATTCCTTCGTGTGTGCGTGGCCGTGCGGTCGGCATGCTGTTCCTTCCGAGTCCCTCGGCCAGCAGCCGCGTGCGGCAGCCCGGGAAGGGGAGACTCGGGCGCTGGGTACCCTGACGCCAGAGGCTACAGCTAACGGGTTGAGTATTTGAGCCTAAAATCAAATCTCTCGAATCAGCAAGAACTTTTTTTCCTCTGACTTGTGAGGTTGTTTATATAAAAAGATACAAATACGTTTAGTTGTATATTTATCAGATCATGTTTATTGAAAATAATAAAAGTGCATGAAAAAGACAATGATATCTTCTTTTGAGAAATGTCCATTCAGATAATTTGCCCACTTGGCCATAAAAAAGGAATAAAAATACGTCGTGTGTGGAAACACGGATGAGCCTGGAGGACCCCGTGTTCAGTGAAATAAGCCAGACACAGAGACATAGATACCACGTGTGTATTTCACTCATCGGTGGAAGCTAAACGTGTTGATCTCATAGCAGCAGAGAGTAGAATGGTAGGACTAGAGGCTGGGAGGTACCGTGGGAGTCAAGGATCGGGAGAGGTCGGTTAGCATATACAAAATTACAGCTAGATGAGAGGAGTACTAGCTTACTATAGTCCCTGTAGGGTGACTATAGTTGACAATTCATTGTATATTTTCAAAACACTAGAAGAGAGGATTTTGAATGTTCCCAACACAAAGAAAGGGTAAATGTTTGAGCCGATGAATACACTAGTTACCCTGACTTGATCATTACACATTGTACACGTGTTGAAATATCACACCGTAGCCCATAAATACGTGCAAGTATTATGGGTCAGTTACAAATGGTTTCTAAAATGGTCAAAGGGACTGATGAAAAATCCAGAATGTGTGATTGTTGTGGACAGAAGTTGACCTAATGTAGACACGGCACTTGAATTTTCCATTATGAATTTCCGAGTCTAAACTTGACCTGAACTCACCTTATATGAGATTCCCTATAAAAAAATGATAATGATTTCCACCTGTGACTTGTGGACTCTATCTCAGGTCTTAACTATTCTGACTTTCTGATGACGTGTAGGACTGTTTTGCAGCCTATTTTAGGCGCAGTATCTAACACATAATAAGTACTTAAATGTCGACTGATTACAGTGTATGTCTAATCGCCATAATGGGTGAAGATCAACCCAGCTTTCAGATGCTCTCCGTGTTTCACTCCTCTAGCCCGAGTGAAGTTGAGACTATGGGAGGCTGAGTTAAGATGTGTTCGTGCGCAGAGATCCTCAAAAAATAAACCAGGATCAATTTGGAAGAAGGTGTTTTTAAACTTTAAAACTGCTGATGTGTTAACATAAGGTAAGGTTACAGTTTTCAGAGTATCAAGACCTTGTGGTGAGCAGTGTTCTCACAGAGAAGTAATTATGATCTATGAAATAAACTATATCATTCTCCCCTAAATATGTTGACCACAACTTGCCAAAGCTACAAATTAATGGTTACTCATCTAGTCATTTCTGTACCTAGCAGACATGTGGCAAATGTTCTCATTGTGTTTAATTTGAATTAGTTGATAGTGACCATGGTGGAAGGAGAAAATGCTTATAATACGGTTTCATCATCATCCCTGGGCACACATTATCTCTGTGCCTGGGTGATTTCAACACCGTGGAAGCACTGATGTCAGATTTTAACAACGTTTTTATCTGCAAGTGGTCTATCTACACCACACCCATTCTGATGTGTGGCAGCAGCACCTACAGCAACTCTAATAACCCACCTCAGTCTTGTGACTGTTGGACTTTATGAATTGCAGGAGTCATCAGACGGTCCCCATGTTTCCAGTCTGTGCAGAAAGTAGGATACGTGATTTTCTTCTTTAGAGCTAAGCTGATAACTGAAACACTGAGGAAAACCCAGTGAATTTCTTGGGGATTGCTTGTTTGGTTTCTCCAGCGAATCACTTCCTTGTGAGAAGAATCATATTCCATGGGGCTGCTAAGAGGACGATTACTCACAGGAGTGTCTGGATATAACTGCAAAAGTGTGGGAGAAAAGAGAGAACCAAGTTTTCATTCATTTCTCCTATGGAAATGGGTAATTATAAGATTCGTATTTTCCTTAGACTCCCTATTCTTGTACTATCATTAAGTGAGCATAAAAGCACCCACATGAAAATGTATCCCCAGTGAACTCAGGCCACAGAATACATTTCCTTTTTAAAAATAATTTTTCACCAATTCTTTGTGATCTCATCACTTAAATTGTATCCATTACATCTACTCTGATGCTTTCTAGTAAGATGGGAATTCTAGGTGAGCTCTGGCACCAACAAAGAACATAATTCTAGAACATGAAATCTACAGTCTGTAACACAGCCCTTAACACCTACTTTGGGGCTTTTGACTTAAGTTCAGATCAAGTGAGATCTTGTGCTACACCTAAACTTTCTAAAAAACCAGACAGATAAAATGGTAAAGCAGCTCGGTCATGGTGTGAAAACACTGTATTAAAAATAAACAGAACATCCACTGGGGAAAAATGCCCTTGAGGAACTTCTAGTGTTTTAAGCCTGCCCAAGTTTTCAATCAATCCAGGTCACTTAGTGAAATCGATAAAGTGTCATCTCAGTTCCAAAGAGGACTTCAAGCGTGTTTAGAGAGAAGGATGGCTCTGAAATTTAAATGAACTGTTGTTGCCACAGTCCTATCACAACATGCTTAAAAAATATTTCAAGTCTGCTTCTTACCATGCCCTAGAGTTTAAGACAGCTTGCCTAGACCTCTGTCATACTTTCCATTTTCTTGAATAAATGGATATTTGGAGCCTGCTGTACAGCCATAGATGAATCCAACAGGATCCACTTTCTGAACCCTTCTTGGGTCACTGGTGACATTTGCAGGTACGCCAGTAAGATTTGTCTGGGAGTGAGTCATTGTAACTTGAATTTTTTTTTTTTTTCAGTGCTACAAATTAAATTTGGAGTAAAGGGGATTCTTTGTTCTTCTCTGAATCTGCCTTTGACCAAATGTAAACTAAACATAAGGAATTACAAATTAAAACTTTATGGTCTTACATCATTCTTCCCATCTTCTCCATTTTTATCTCTTACCCACCCTTTCAGGCTTGGTAGGTTAGAAATATTAATTTGAGTTCTGTTTACTCCTTCTTCAACACTTGTAATTGGTCCTTAATGTGCTTTATGACACTGTCCTTGGGACTTAGTCTCTCCTCTCGGTTGCCTCTGCCTCAGTTCTGATCTTTTAGCTCGGAGCTATTGTGGCTTTACAGCAAAGCATTGGGCTGAATGCTTTCCACACACACTTGCTTGTAATTGTTCTAATAACCCTGCAAGGCCATTATTTCTGTTTTACAGAACAGGAAACTTAGCGTCTGTTTGATCAAGTTACTTGCCTCAAGTCAGCTGGTAGTAAACTCTATATGGTTCTGAGTGATGATAATAGGCTCCTAAGTGACCTCCTGGGCTCCTTATCCTAAGCCTTCTAATATAAGCAATGACTTTTTATCAGCCTGGGCATCTCTTGCGTAGAAACTTCCTTTTGAGCTCAATTTTCTACTCAGTCTGGCGTTCCAGGCCATATATCCATAGACTCCATTCTATATCTTGAGACTCAGACCCCTATTATGTGCTAGTGCAAATTCTTTTCTCCAGCTGAGTCTGTCTCCTTATTGCCATTTCCCAAACGCACCAGGGTCTCCATTTCCACTCTCATGTCTAATTCACTCTTTCTCCCGGCTTCCATTGGTTCCCTACTTGTATTTGGTCCTCCACACCACCAAGATAGAAGAGAAGGAACATCTCTTCTATCTTTCCCTCTAGTACTAGTTAAATACTCAGGGCATACTATCCCAGGACATTCCTTATTCGTTTTGTCTCTCTGTTAATGATAGTGGCTCTAGCAAATAGACCCCCAAATGTATAAAGTTCCAAATGTGGCAGAAACGTACATCTGTGATCAACAGGCAGTATTTATCCACACAGTGATTCAAGGACCCAAACTCCTCGACCACATGGCTCCCCTGTCCCTCCAAGAGGGATCTGTCCTCAGAGCAGCAACATCAGCATCACCTAGGAGCTTATTAGATAGAGATGCAATTTATAAGGTTGCATCTCAGATCTGCTGAATTAGAACCTATGGCAACAGGGCCCAGCAATCTGTTTGCAGAAGGCCTCCAAATCATTCCAATGCACACTGAAGTTTGAGAGTCGCTACTCTATGGCCTCATAGTCGTCTATTAATACATTCAGCTTGTGGAAATGCAAAGGGAATGTGGATGACACACACATGCTTCTTTAGAGCATTGTCCCGGAGAGATGTCTATCACTTCCATTCATATTCTATTGGCAAGTTCTGATTAAATGCCCATGTCTTAATATAAGAGCGATAGGAAATGTGGTCCCTGTGGTCCTCCATTCAATGACGTACAGACAGACAAATGTGAGCATTGTCCTCTTAAACTGTCTTCCATTCCCGATTTTCATAAAGCATTCTTTAGAATGCAGTCTGGCAGGGATGTCTATTTCTTTGCTTCTGTCAGCTTAGTTCCTCACAATGAGCATTTTTATTCCTTTTTCCTTCTCATTGTCATTCGATTTTCTTCATCATTTTTCTCGGTTACAGCTTGACATAAATTTCTTTCTCTGTTCATTAAGAGCCTGGCCACTGCAAACTTTTCTCTTCAGGTTGCTGTAGCATGTCAGCTTATTTTCTATTAGCATAAAGTGGCCCAGCTGACGGGCTTGTCGCGCAGAACTCAGGGCATAATGACTGGCTGTTCCTCAAGCACAGTATGAGCCTTTCCAATTTGGAATTTGTCTTCTCCACATGTATTCTGCACTGATGTTCATTGGTGGCCAATCTTGATGATATCCATAGAGAGGAGGGAATATATTTTAGCTGATGGCGTTGAAGTAGATTAAATGCAATGGGTCTGTGTGTCCTAGTCCTGTGCAGTTTAGTAAGTCAAGTTCACTACCTATGACCAGGCCCATCCCCGGGGGAACATTACATGGTATGGAGCATGGCCAAATCATTACAGAACCAGGTGTATTATTGATCCCCCAGTATAAAGCAATCTTCCCTTTTCCCTATAACAAGACTCAAAACAGTTTGTTTGGGCAATTGTGTATATAACCATTAAGAGTGTAGGTGAAATGATCAAATATCTATTCATGAAGCTTCAACTGTTATGTTTTCTATGTACATATTTAACTCATACATGGGAGAATACACTGGCTTCGAATGCCTCCCCTTTGTCTTTTGTAAAACAATTATACTCACATGCTTCATAGGCACCTTTGAGCCCAATTCTCTTGTCATGTCTGGCACCACTTTGGAAGCATCATGTAATTTTCCAGAGCGTGTTATCTCGACCTCCACCTACACTGTTGGCGACACAGGCCTCATTCAATCTGTCTGTAAGGTCATCACTGGAATTGTTGCCCCTTGTGTGAGTAGCCAATCACAAAACATAAGGACGATGTTGTTTTGCATGTTTAAAGTTTTAATTCATTCTTTAAGTGTTCAGAGTGCTTTCCCACAATGTAATGATGTATTACAGTGCTTTCTAACATGACTGACTGAGAAAAGGTTATTTTTGAGCTTGCTAATACTTAAAACATGTAGGTCATACCACTAAGAGTAATCTATAACTATGTGTTACCTTTCTATTCTTTTTTTTTTTTTCCTTTTAATGGAACTTGATAATACCCCAAACTAGTATTGACTGAGATTGTTTGGGTTAAAATCTTCTCCAGCAGTGCTCTGGTATGCCAAACTAAGTAAACCAGACAGAATGCCCCATCATATGAATAATTTTATATGGATTAAATCATAAACTTTCCTAATTTACGAGGTATAAGAGTACAAGACAATGAATGCATGATCCATGATTAAATCTGAGGAGTAACCTCTGAGGTCTGCAGGAGGTCACAAAAATTCTCCTCATTGAAGATACATGAACTCATTTATTCGCATGTCAACCCCATAATAAGGACATTTATCTTCCTGTTTGTCATGAGGCTACTGAAACTCTGAAAGCTAAGTGATTTTTCCAGAGTTAAAGCCAGGTCTCAGACCCAGGCTGGTGTTGCTCTGAAGCCCATGACATTTTTCTCTGCTCATGGAAAGGAGATCTTAGCGCAAGCAGGCTCTTCGCTCCACCAAAGGAAGGTCATGTTTCCTCCAGCTGACGTTGGACAGCAGAGTAGGCAGAAGACATGCACCTGTGTCCTGGAAAACACAAACATACCAGGCGCCACGTGCTGGCCTCTCCCCACTTTCAGGCTCTTTTCTTCCAACATTCACTTGGCTGTGTTATTCCTGCAGGCAGAGAAATGACTTATAAACTGACCCAGCCCCCTCCAGCATCATAAAAATAACATCGTATTCTTGCAACCCTGTTAAAGCTGTGATCAACACTGTCTGTGAAGGTTAATTTTAGGTGTCAACTTGACTGAACTGAAGGAAGCCTAGGTGGCTGGTGAAACAATGTTTCCAGGAGTGTTTGTTGTGAGGGCATTTCCGGAGAAGATTGAGTCCTGAGTCAGTGGACGGAGAGGAGAAGACCTTTCTTAAATATGGGCAGGTACTCCCCAGCGGGCTGGAGTCCTGCTACAGCAAAGCAGCTAGAAGAAGGGGACATCCAGCTTGCTTGGATTTCTTTTTTGAGTTCTCTTCTCTCTCTGTTATGAAACAGGACACCTTTTTTCTCCTCCTACTCTTGGATATTATACTCCAGGTTCTCTGGCCTTTGGACTCTGGGATTTGCACCAGCAGCCTCCGGGGGTTCTTGGGCCTTCAGCCTCAGACTGCTGGGGGCTACCCTCTCTGCTACCCTGGTTTTGAGGCTTTTGAACTTGGAAGGAGCCATACTCCCAGCCATTCTACTGGATTCCCTCATCCTCCAGCTGGCAGATGGCCCATAGTAGGAATTTGCCTGTGTAGTCATGTGAGCCCATTCTCCCTAATAAATTCCTTCTCGTTTGTATGTGTATGTATATTATGTGTGTGTATATATATATATATATATATATATATAGTTGTTTCTTCTGTCCCTCTAGAAAACCCTGACTAATGCAGATTTTTAGAGTTCTGGGAATTGTCTCTCTAATCTAATTAGACCTAAAAATGCTGAGGACTCTACTCCTAATAGTACAGAAAGTACTGATAATCCTTGGGATGAGCTGTTTATAGAGGTACACAGAATAAATGCATTCAATACTCTTCATGCACCACTTACAAGAGGCAAAGGGTTTAGTGATTCCATTCATGATACTTTTGAACATTTGTGGTTAAATCAAGGAATATAATGAAGTCGGTCGATTGCTTCTAACATTGCTGGACAAAGTGTGGAAAGAAAAGGATGA
Organism: Lepilemur ruficaudatus; assembly: GCA_963574885.1. Lineage (NCBI taxonomy): Eukaryota > Metazoa > Chordata > Mammalia > Primates > Lepilemuridae > Lepilemur > Lepilemur ruficaudatus. Next base: position 13,344 of record CAUYRT010032792.1, read on the forward strand.
GCTCAGGGATTCAAACTCCCAGCTCCAGACGTGCATGAATAGCCTAAAAGCTCCTGAGCGTGTCCTGAAGAAGAATCAACTCTCTTATAGCCATAGGGTTGAAATCATTGAGAATCAAACACAAGCACTCATCACACAATTGACAGGTTTACGAGGGAGAGTGAACTCAGCCTTGCAGAGCGTCTATTATCACAGTGAGGGTATCGATGGGGAAAGAATGGGATCCTGAAAGCTGGGATAGGGATATGTGGAAAGACCCTGGTGAAGCTGGAGATGCTGAACTCCTAAATTCTGATAAGTTTTGTTTGCCCCGGGAAGGGGCCCCTCCACCCACAGTGCAATTAACCTCTGCACCCCTGTGGGAGGGATTCACTGCGTTGCCTGAGGAACCAACAATGGTCTCCCCAGAGACACGATGATGCTCATTCCCCTCTGGAACCACTCCTGCCATCCCCTTTTCCTTTCATATCTATAACTATACTCATGTCCCACTAGGCCCCTAAAAGTGAAGTACAAAACAAGACCCATGAGGAGGTACGCTACCCCTCAAAAGAACAACTTGAGTTTCCTAATTTATATGAGCAGAACTCCAGAGCACATGTGTTGGAATGAATATTAAGGGTGTGGGACAATGGTGGGAGGAACATAAAGTTGAATCAGGCCACGTTTGTGCATTTATTTATTTATGCTTTTTTTATTTCAATAGATTTAGGGGGTACAAGTGGTTGTTTGATAAATGAATGAATTGTATTGTGGTGAAGTCAGGGTTTTTAATGTACCTGTCACCTGACTAGTAGACGATGTACCTGACAAGTAAATTTTTGATCCCTCACCTCCACCTACTTCTGATGGAGTTAAGATAGTATCTCATTGTGGTTTTAATTTGCATTTCCCTGATGATTAGTAATGTTGAGAATTTTTTCACATGCTACTTGGCC
>CAUYRT010032795.1:0-17390 GCA_963574885.1 Lepilemur ruficaudatus
GAAATTAATTGGCCAACTAAAAATATATAGAAAAAATTAGCCAGGCATGGTGGCGCATGCCTGCAGTCCCAGCCACTTGGGAGGCTGAGGCAGAAGGATCGCTTGAGCCCAGGAGTTTGAGGTTGCTGTGAGCTAGGCTGACGCCACGGCACTCACTCTAGCCCGGGCAACAGAGTGAGACTCTGTTTCAAAAATAAATAAATAAATAAATAAAATAAAAAATAAAATTTGTTTAAAATAACAATACTAACAATGTATATGATTACATATATCTATGTATATCTTTTCTGTGTGTGTGTACATATGTACGCTTATATATAAGTGAAATGAATGACAACAATGATTCGAGGGACAGGAGGGAAGAATTAGGATGATTTTGTTATTTAAGTTATTCACACTACCTGAAAGTCTTATAGTTTACTTGAAAGTGGACTTGGTTTAGTTGTAAATGTATATTGCAAACTCTAGGGCAACCCCTAAAAAAGGTAGAGGATAATGAAGAGGAATATTATGCTCATACTGTAAACTACAAAAAGCAAAACACGAGATCCTGGTATAGGAACAGATAATGAGATTAAAGGTACATAACAAAACTTTCAGAAACAGACCCACATATTATAGAAACTTACCATTTGGTGAAAAATGGCATCTTAAATTGGGGGGAAAGGATATATTATTAATAAATAAAAGTTATATTTAAACTAGATATTGACATGAAGAGAAATGTAAGATTTCTACCTGATATGGTACAATAAAATAACTTCCATATGGACTTTTAAAACTATAAATATAGAAGTATTAGAAGAAAATATGTACAGGAAAAGTTGAGTGCAGTGATGCGTGCCTATAATTCCAGCTACTAGTGAGGCTGAAGTGGGAGGATCCCTTGAGGCCAGGAGTTTAAGACTTCAGTGAGCTATGATTGCCCTTGTAAATGCCACTGCACTGCAGCCTGGGCAAACCAGCAAGATCCTCTCTCTTAAAATTAAAATAAATTTTTTTAAAAAGAATAAAATATAGGACATTTTTTTTAAATCTTGAGGTAGGTAATGCCTTTCTCAGCATGGCCCAAAGCCCTAAAAAGATTGACAAGTTTGACTAAATAAAACTTTAAAATTACTAAATAAGATATTATAAGCAAACCTAAAAAGTAAATAAAAAATTAGGTGAAATTATTTTTAAGATGTTTAATAGTTAAAAGGCACATATCCATGATATATAAAGTGCTCTAAAAAAATTCAAAATGATTAAGTCAAAAGAAAAAGAGAATAAGGAACTCAAAGAAAATAAACAAATAGATAAGTAAATAAAAAGATACTTAACTTAAGTATTAAGGAAAGGCAAATTAAAACATTTTTGTTTATCAGTTTGATAAGGTTAAAAAAATTATATCTATTCTTGCCCACTATTTAGAGAAACTTTCAATACCATTTTACTGAAATACAGTAATTCTTTTTAGAGTTATTACACAATATCTAGTTAATCTATTAAAATTTCAACTGCCATATCCTTGATCCGGCATTTCCACTTTTAGGAATTTATCTTACTGAAACACTCCCACAAACAAAGAAATATTAGGATACAACATAAGAAAGTAAATACAATATAAGAGTAAGATTCCTGCTCTGCCACTTCCTCACTATATTAACTAGGGTAGATTAACATCCTTGAATTTTAGTGTTTGTTTCTCATTTGTAAAAACAGATAATAAAACCTACATGTCTTGGGGTTATTGAGAAGCTGAAATGAAACAACCCTTATAAAAATTCAGCACCCAATAAACCCATTTTTCATCATTGTTTTTTATATCATTACAAAAATGTTCAGGAATACTATGCAGTTGTTTAAAAAATGAGGTATCTAGGCACTGACATGGAAAAATATCCATTATCTGGCAAGTGAAAAAAGCAAACGTAAAATGTATGCATGCTATTATCCATGTTTGTTTTTAAAAACACATACAACAATGCTGTAAAGAAAACAAAAACAAAACACATAAACCCCTCCAAAAAAAAAAAAAACCCACAAATATATATTCCAAGTTTCTGACAATAATGCAGACAGAAAGGATGACAGCAGAATTAAAAATTTTTCACTTTTTATGTAATATTTTCTATAATGTTCAAGTTTTACATAATGAAGAAAAGAAAATTCAAAAAGCTCTTAACTTTATAATACCATTAAAGGCAAAATGAAACTGGCTAATGATACTACTCTAACTATTTTATTTTATATTTCACAGAACAGAAACATTAGCATTTTAACTCCTTAAACAAGATACCCATTAGATTAATAGTTTTTTCCTGAAAAACAGAGTATAAAATATTTAGCTACTAATTAAATTCTCAAGTATCGTTTCATATCTAGTAAAATGGTACACATATTGTGAAAATAGGCATCCAAAATTCCAATATACAAATATCACTAGCAAAGACATTCAAATAATTTAAATAAAAACATATCTATTATATTTTATTGAAACTTCCATAATCTCTATTCAATATACATTGTTATAATTAACAACTAATGTCAAAATTTACTCATAATAAAACAATTATAACAATCTAAGACATCTGAACTTCAGCTTTTCTGGAGTGACTACATAGAATTTCACTTAATCATACAAGGACTCACATTGAAGGAAAACATTACAATTATCTTCAGAAAAAAACTTTTAATTACTTAGTTTTACAGGCTCAAGTTTTAAGGATAAAGACTTATATATGTTTAAGTCCTACTGGTAAATAACTAATAAAGTTTATAGTTAATCTCTCCCACCACCTTGCATTACCTATTGACTAATTTTATTAAATCAACCAATAAAACCATAGGAAATCTTAAGCAATTGTCAAAAGCAAATTGTGTCCATAAAAGAAGAAAATGTATAAATATATTGACTATTTAATCTGAACCTCTATCAAAAGCAAAGTAAATTTAGTACTGATGCTGAAATGCTCCAAGTTAGAGAACATAAACAAGTAAAGGTCACAATGTGCCATACTTACTTCTTACTACTTCCAATCCCTATGAGTGAAACTTCACGATAATGAGGTACTTTGATTCTAAACATTCACATTATATCATATCATACTAATTCCATTCCACAACTTTATATTAATAATTGTTGTTATTGCTTTACTTTGCTCCTATATTCAAAACCCTATGCTAGGCATGTATAGAGTTTATCTCTAAACCTTACCTTGAAAGACAGTAATTATCAGCCCCATTTTATAAATGAGGATGACAGCCCATAGGGATTACAAAACTGTCCTAAAACTTCACCTCCAACAAGTGAGGAAACTGGAATTTGAACCCAAGGCCAAAGCCTATGTTCCATCCATGATACCAAATCACACCCTCCTCTGTTTAAATAAAGGCCAAATGCACCAGTTTAAAAATAAATAATTTAAAACATTTCCTTTCTGCAAATTCTCTGAAGGTACTCCCACTAAATTAGTTTTGAAATAACCATTATCAAAATAATAAGTTTCTTTTTATGTTTTTAACACATGCAGTATAAATTCAATATAAAACTACAACATGGGATAAAATTTTTTTTCTTCTATAAACAACAAAAAAGAAACAAACCTGTGTGGTCTTTCCAGATCCAGTTTCTCCTACAATCAAAACTACTTTATTTTCCTTTATTATTTTAACAATTTCTTCTTGTTTCTCAAACACTGGTAAAGACTGCCTAAAAGAATCAAATTCAGATTCTCCTCTTTTCACTGGAATCTGAGGTATGCCATTGTTGAGTCGTCCACTTGTCTTGCTCATTTCCCGGTTTTCTTTGAAAATGAATAAAGAACAAAAAATGAATGATCAACATTGAAAAAGTGTTAAAAATAAAGATAAGTAATTTCTAATGTAATTTCTTTCAACACTCAGTCTATATAAAGTTAGCAAGCAATATCTCAACTGTTGTATTCCTACACTTACTATTTTTATGGAACAACATATTTCAGTATCAATTAGAAAGCAAACCTCTCAAATGTATTTCTGGTGCATAATGTTCAAAAATGAATAAAAATTAATCATTCAATAGCTACTAAAAACAATTCTGATAATCAAAACGATTTTTAGGCTTGCTATAAGTTTCTATCAATAATGTCACAGAAAATTAAAATTTTATGGTAGGAAATAACATGCATTTTACTTCTAAGATCTGCTATACATACAATATAGAAACACATTAAAAAAAGAAAATACCCCATATGTGTTTAAGTTATACATGTAAGATTAAGTGACCAAATAAAACAATATGTGTCAATAAGGTCCTAATGCTTAACAAATTTCCTAATTGAGTATTTTAGCCAACATCCATATTTAACTAAATAGGCAGAAATAAAGAAAAGGCATGATCCTCATATAGCTCAAAATATTTTTGTGTGCCTATATTTAAAGTTCTCTGCATTTTCTTTTTCTTATTGCAAAGTATTTGTTCTGGTCATATAAAGTTTAAGTTCTTGAAAGGATCACATACTTTCTACATTCAACCTAGTCTAATAGACAATTATAATTATGCAAAGTCCATCACTACATGCAATAAAATAGTTTTCTCACTAGGGACACAATTTTCCCATATAGTAAAATTACAACTTCATTTTATAATCTAAATATATTATTTATTACCTTTGAGCAATTGAATATACTGAAGACTCTATCCTGTCTCTTACTAGAAGCTAAAACCCCAATTCAAAATCTCACTCATCAGTATGCCATGGCAGCGTAATATAGGAAAGTCCAGAACTTGGAGTCAAATCCCAGCTCTGCAGTTTACTGGAGGGATGAGTGGCCTTGAACACATTATTTAACTCCTCTGAGCCTCAGTTTCTTCACCTGTGAAACAGGGGAAATTCTTACCTTGCAAAGGTTGCTATGAGGCCCTATAAAGGGTTTAATATACTGCCTAACACACAGTAAGTACTCAATAAATGGTAGCTATTATAACACACACAAAAAAACACTTGGTTCTACTCCATGACAAGCCCTAACACTGTTTTGTTCCAAAATTTTCACAACTCTTAATCATTTCTAACAAATTGTTCAAATTGAGAAATCTTACTTCATCTTAGTTTTTAAAAATAAATCTAAAATGGAAAAAGAACAATCATCAAATAATAGGGTAGACAAGGAAGCTCCCCAGAAAATACATACCAGCTTCAACTGCAAACACATTTCCTCTTTCTGTCTTAGGCAGAAGTTCAGTACGCTCTTTATTGGTGACAGGAAATCTTTGAATTAGGCTCCTAACAGCATGTTTTGTATTATGAGTCAAATTACAGGTCATCATTGCATGAGCTGTTTCTGATCCATCTTTCTTCTTCACAGTTAGGTATCTATTTGCTCCCTTTCTGAATATTAATAAAAATCATTTATTTACTATATATAGTCAACTTGTTCACACATGACGTATGCCTACTTAAAAAATACGTCTCAAGTAAAACACTGAAAAAAATCAAAATGCTTTGGGATAAGAGGCTGAAAAGTCCCAAAACATTCAGTAAAGAGAGGTTTGGGCTAAAGTGGCCAAAAGACTATTTTCAATTAAAATTTCAAAGAGCTGTAAATCTAAATTTAATCAGCAAAAAAAGGCTTACTTACCCATAAGTGTTAAAGTTTGTAAGTGTTAAAGTTTGTCTTTAGCAGAATTCATGGTAGATGAAACATCACCAGCTAGCACATGCTGGGAAGCATACAGAGGGGAAAAAAACAACCTGAACAATAGAACCTAAAAATGATAATGAAAAAGTTATGGTTCACTGTTCAGACTGATACATCCCATTGAATGTTTCCACAGTATGTTGGTAATGTCATACTCCCATGAAAACCTGCTAAAAGAGTTAATTTTAGTCGCTGGACCAAAAAAGCATAAATCAGATTACTGATAACTATTTTCAGATGCATTTTTTAAAATCAAAGAAAATTTTCAAAACTACTGGTTCTACCCTTCAATTATCAGGTAATGATGATTTATAACTGTTCTAGTTATTTGCTGTAGTTATATTTGTATCTTCAACTGGTTCGTGACTGAGCACGTCTTTTATAACTTTTGTAGCTCTAAGAGTACTAGGTATAATAGTATACACACAGGAAGTCCCAAATGTGTTTTGCATGATTTAATAACACACATCTATAATCCAGCAATGTAGTACTGGTTAAAAGCTCAGAGACCTGGGTCTGAATCTCATCTCTACCACTTACTAGCTGTGGGACCATATGCAAATTATTTAATGGCTGTGAGCCTAAGATAATAATACCTACCATCAAAAGATTATTCATATAAGATAATATAATATCTATCACAAAGTAGACTCTAAATATATGAAAACTATTATTGTAATTATAGTCAGAAAAAAATCATTTTTTACATTTAAAGAAGTTACCAAAATATTCTATAAAATGTTTTACCATTTGTTAATATCACTATCATATTATAGAAATGAGCAACATAGCCACAAATACAATAACAATTACACGTATAATTTTATAATTTTCATTAGATATAAATTTTGTCAACAAAATGTTCACTATAAGAATGATATTAAACTGGGATTAACCTATAGTATTAGCATTTAAGTCTTCTAAGTGAGGCTTTCAATTTATCAAGATTTTTAATTTCAGGAAATTCCTTATTGAATGCTTTAATGAATTATAAGCTTTCTATGCTATTATCTACTCCTTAACAAGTGCTTAGTGATGCTTAAAATGATGCTATAAAGATGAAACAGTTAACCTGATTCAGAAATTTTAGTTATTTTCATGATAAAATTATTAGATTCTAGAAACGTTCTCTGTAGTCATTCTTTTCCCATGGACCTTACTGAAACTTCAGGACAGTCATTATAGACTCAATCATTCATTACCCTTCTATAACATTCACTTCATAAAATTTAAACTACAGAAAGCAGAACGTACACTGAAATGAACATTAGAGCAAAAGACAGAGGGCTAGTGTTCAGCTAGTAATAACTTTTCAATAACTAGTTATATGATCAAAAATAAATCATTTTACTTCTCTAACACTGTATACTAAAAATCATTTTACTTCTCTAACACTGTATATTAAAGACTTCAATATTTCTAAGAGCTCCAAAATGCTTTTAATTTTCTTAAAAATCATCTTGGAAAGGTCTTGCTATATTTCACCTTTAACTTTCTTTTATTATTCATTCATTTAATCATTCATCATATGTAAATTGAGCACCTACTGTACACCAGGTACTACGGTAGAAACTGGGATTACAGAGTTGAGTAAAGCATATGCTTTCCTCAATTAAGTTCACAACTGAAACAATGAGTCAGATCGAAATCTTCCTAACAGAGGTTGCCTATTATAGTGTTTATGTATAAAAGTGTACTCACAATAGGCAGGTGTTAAGTATTTAGCCATTACCATTTAAAATTTACTGAATTCAATTTGAACACAGATGGTAGGGCAGAAAGACAACATCAACTTAATAGCGTTTATGTTTCAGTAAAAGATTCTACTGTGGCTATTCCTGCTCATTCCTACCACATTCAACACCACAGTGACAATGCTATCATAAAAGATTAATGACAATTTTGGTAAACTGTCTCATGTTGTGAGGAATGAAACATTCAGAAGAGGTATGTCCTACCATGTAAACTAACACACTGAGAATCTCCTCATCATGCTTTCACTCCAAGGTAATTAAAAACTATGCTTTGATGGAAAACAGCTGAATCTCCTTTACAATGCAAAATTACAAACTAGCTGCACGTGTGGAAAAGATGCTAGCTAAGTGAAATTCACGAGAACTTTAAAAAAAAAAACGCAAACCCCAAATGCAACTTTTAAGTATAAAAGTAAATGTAACAAAATTATAGATAAGAACATCATAACCTCTAACTTTCAAAGGGTAAAAGTAACTAATGGATGCTATAACAAAGTTTTGGCATTTCCACAGCTTTTTCCTTTTAAAGAAAAATGATATAAATAATCAAATTTGATGCAATTCTAATATTAATTTACAAAGCATGTTACTGAATATTTAGCTCAAATATAACGATATGCCTCAATATTCCCTACTCTCAAGTCTGACTAATTAAAAAACTCACAGCCACCAAGGAGCTAACGTCTCTAAAAAAAATAATAGGTATTCATTTGATGCCTACCAAATAGTTAATTCCCTATCCTTTTAATTTATACTTTTGTTAGGCAGATAGATGCAAAGATCTAGCTCTGAACCATTTTCTTCCCTTATACTATAATACAGAATTACAAATTTATTAAAGTTTGCATAATACTAATTTGCACTTTTTATAATCACCTAAAAACTAATAAATAAACAAACCAGTTAACTTTATGTTGTCACTAAATTGAACATAGTTGCTTTCATGCCGTGATCACTATTGTCTATGGTAAATCTGTTCTTTTTCTGGTCTTAATGAACCATAAGAAACTTAGAGATGAGACCTATCTAATATTTCTAACTCCTCACAGCACCTAGTACATTGCTATGAACTTACTCGAAGATCAGAAATTAATTAGCTAAACAACTGTATTCAAATCCTGGGTCTGCCTGTGTGATCTTGGGAAAATTTACTTAACTATGCTTTAGTTGCCTCATCTGTTATATAGGTACCAAATATTAATAATAGAATCTACCTTATAATACTGTTTCTAGGATTAAATGATAATCCATTTAAAGCTCCTAGCACAATGCCTGTTGCACAACAGCACTTAATAAATGTTCACTCCTTCTTCTAGAAGGAATGCAGCCCTGCTGACAGCTTGATTTTAGCCTATGGGACCTGTGTTGGACTTCTGACCTCCAGAACTGTAAGATAATGAACTTTTGTTGTTTTAGCCACTAGAAACAAAAAGAATTAGCTCCTATTATTACCGGATACAGCAGTGTTTATTTTTCAATAGATGTCCGAAAATCCACTAAGAGAGTTCATTACCTTAAAGCCATTTTTCCTGTTTTAGCTGGGGAAAGAGAAGGAAAATGCAGTATGCAACTTTCCAAAGCAGGAGTCAAGTGAGGCAGTAACCCAAATCTGAAAAGGGGAGCTTCTTGGTAGGTTGGAGCCTTCTTGTCAGGGTGAGTAGCATATTTTAGTACCTATTGAGCAGTGACTTTAGCAGTCACAGAATAAGAAACCTGTACTTGGAAAAATCTACTTTCATATACTTTGTACTTTCTCATTCCACAAACCTTTAACAAAGTTCATTCTGCAAACTGCACTTTGTCTAACTTGGACTAAGAAAAACAGAAAAGAGATTTTGTTTTGGTTATGAACAAGCAAAAGACTCAGAAGAGTGTGCTCTTAGGACCCAACAGAGTGACCTCAGTTGAGGGCAAAAAGTAAACGAATTATGAGGTGAAATTTTTGTTACATGAAATCTGACTAGAATTTCAAAGACAACTTTAGGACATACTAAAGATCACAAAATGGGGGTGTTATGCCAAGAAGAATGTTTCACTAAAAGATGAATAATTATAAAAAAAGAATCAAAATCAAAGTAAATTCAACTCTTTAGGAGAAGATGAAAAATAAAATCCATCACAAATGGCTTCATTTTGAAAGAAATAATACCAAAAAGGAAAAATTAATCAGAAAAAAATTATAAATTATCATCTAGAAAGTCTGGAATCTATTTTTAAAAACCTTACATGAAACCCAAAATAAACTATAGAATCTTAACTAAAACAAAGAGATTAACCCCTTTATACTTTACATTTAAGATAACAGGCCTTCAAAGTGAAGAGACTTGACCAAAGCTGGAGAATGAGACAATGAGAGATTAGGAGTAGAATCCAGGCTTTCCTGTTCTTTACTCCACACCAGGTGGCCTCTCAAGTATTTACTAAGGAACCATTATACCAGGCACACATGCGCACACACGCACGCGCACGCACACACATTGCTAAATCAATGAAGTTAATGCTAGGAGATTTAAAAAAGGAAAAAATCTTTGCCAAAGGGTAAACAGAAAAGGCCATGAAAGTCAGGTACAAATTCTCATATAAATGAAAAGAAAGGCTTTGAGAAGTACATTCAAAGTGATTTAGTTCTTTATATGAAAAGAAGGAAAATCATTTGAGAATCAAAAGGACCATTAAATAAACATTGTACAAAGTTTGCTTAAAGATGCAAAGGGAAGGGAAGAAGCTAGGTTATTTCATAAGAAGACGGTTTGGGGGCATTAAGGTTATAGCTATCATGGACCAGATAAGTAGGCAGGATCACCTGCCTTCCTTTAGTATCTCTCCTTTTTCTTCTCATTCTCTCTCTCGCTCTTCAATGTTTCCTCATCACTCTTTTTTGTCCTGATAACTTCTTTCTTGATCTCTCCTTCCCCAGGTAGTTCTCCATTCTGGATCATCCCTTAAATGACTACGTTAATGAACAGAAATAGAAGTAGTCTATTCTAATGGACTGGTTTTTTAACAGTAATTTCTAACAATCATTTCTAAGTCAGCCATTTAGAATTCAAGACCCATTTAACCACAGAAATGATGTAGCTACAGAACTGCACATTTATAAAAGGTGTTTTCCAGCGCAGGCCCAAAACCTCTTATCTGCAACTCTTAACCCCAAACAGCACTGAAAACTGGAAGTTTTTCATAAGTTTGCAGTAACCTTATTTAGCAGCAAAATCTAATTAAATTGACATCAGCTCATTAATAGTCTTTATCTTGGTGTGAGCAGTCATACACTTTTCAGCAAAAATATTAATGTGACTAAAGGTGATGCCCATAACTTATTAGGGGTATTATATAACATATTGCAAATAGACTCTTATACCTTTCTAAACTCTGAAAATCTGAATCTCATATATTTGGTCTAACTGTTTCTGGATAAAGTATTGTGGCTCCGCATTATATTTTTATATTCAAGTGCAGCATTTTACTTACCTAGTGGACTATAATATGGGCATGCTCAAGAATCTAACCACTGTTTCAGACTGGCCTTAGTGGTTTTCAAAATGTACATTAAGCTAAATCCCCTGTCTCAGTGAATAATACATCACTGTAATGGGCATTCATATGCAAGATATTTCCACATCCACTACTTTCCTCTTAGGACATTCCTATGTATTTGTTAATATTTTTACTTAATAAAGTTTTGTTTTCCCTTATATTAACCTAAAAACAGGTAAGCTGAAATTTTATCTTCTTTTCCCTCTATATCAGTGGTTCTCAACCTGGGTAATTCTGTTCCTCAGGGAACATTTGGCAATGTTTTGAGGCATTCTTGGCTGTCACAACTGGGGTTGGGAGTGTTAGTGGCATGTATTTATTGTAGGATGCTGCTAAACATCCTACAATACACAAAATAAAGAATTATCCAGCACAAAATTTAAATAGCAACAATATTGAGAAACCTTACTTTATATTGATCCTACCATTCTTATTCACAAAATGAAATAGCTCCACAGAATTTTAGAGTTTTCCAATTTAGATGGCTCAATCACCTTTCCCCATTTACAGATCAGCAACCCTCCAAAAAAAAAATACTATTTCTCCCTGTTTCACTTTATCATTTCTAATCATCAGACTCTTGACTTGGTAGGAAAGAAAATAATGGACCTATGTTCTAAAGCTTACCATTACAATAAAGTAACAGTAAAAGAGGTAAGTACTGTACATAATTGTACTTATTATCTTTTGTACATCCATTCTTCATAAAGAGATTTATTTATTTTTTTTTATTTTTTATTTTTTTTTTGAGACAGAGTCTCGCTCTGTTGCCTGGGCTAGAGTGCCGTGGTGTCAGCCTAGCTCACAGCAACCTCAAACTCCTGGGCTCAAGCAATCCTTCTGCCTCAGCCTCCCAAGTTGCTGGGACTACAAGCATGCGCCACCATGCCAGGCTAACATAAAGAGAGATTTAGTTTCCAACAAAAATGAAAATATTTTTCTCAATCATTTAAACTTTAAAAAAATCTAAACTATTTTTTTCTTACATTGTAAAATTTATCTTTTACAAGTAAGGAGTTCAGAGTATGCCACCCCAATCTATGTCATCCTGGCATAAGGATTATTTTGAGCTGAAGGCAACTGAGAAAAAGCAGACACAAAAAACTCTCTGTCCTCCCCCTCTTTACCAGGAAGGGCAGGACTATTCTCAATCATGGAGACCACTCTAGATTTTTATGAACCGAGAGACAGCACCAGAGGAAATTACACAATCAACTTTGCTAAAACAACCCATATCTTCCATTAGTTTCCCTATATATTTACCTTCCCACAATCTGCAGCACCTAGAAGCTCAAAAAAAGCTTTTTCTTTCTCGTTACTTTTTTACAAATTTATTGTTGTTTATTAAGAAGCCTGTTGTTTATTAAGCTCCAAATTTGAGTTACTCATCATTAAGATCACCCCTGTGTATATGCATGCACATTTTAACAGACTTGTTTGTTTTTCTCGTTAATCTGTTTTTCATCAGTTTAATTTGCAGGGTCCCAGCCAATGAACCTAAGCTGGGTAGAGGAAAGCTTTTTACGGGAGTGAGGCGGAAGGACAGAAGGAAGAAGAAAGAGTTAAATTTGGTACAGACCTGAATCAGTTTACTTACATACAATATAATTAAGAATGTGAAACTAAAAGAGTAATAGCTATTTAAATGTAGTCAAAATTTTTTCTTTTTTTGGTAAACGATCTTTTTTTGAAATAAGAAAAACTATCAGCTTACCCTTTACTTTTAGAGACCAAACCAAGAGACTGACTCAATCGATGAATAAAGGCTCTTTCAGTACTGGTCAAAGAAGATGGAAATTCCATTTCTACACAGGAAAAAAAAACATAGTAGTACCATTTGTAGATAAACAATTTCCCTTCAAGTCACATAAAGTGTGAAAAAAGATGTATGTAATCAAATGTATTATGTTTTATGTGAATAGTTAATAATTTATATTTTATACTTCATATATTTTATGTAAAAGTTAATATATTAATTCAGTAACTACTGCATGTCTACCAGAATTCTGATATTAATAAAAAGATACCTAGATATTAAACCTAAATGTTATAAAGGACTCTGAGGTTCACTAAAGACGACTACCTCTTATTTATGCTGGAATCTTGAGTTGATATAATGACTGAACATATTAGTCCTCAATTAACAAAATGTTTATTTCCTCCAATGACAAGGTATGCTCAAGCATTATGAATTCTCAACATGAAACTCCACTGTTCTTGTTTTCAAACCTCTGTAAAATTCATATTTCACTATTTCAGACTGCATTTGTTATTTTGTAGCAGTTGTATTACACTGCTAAGGATTTACCTTCGTTTAATGTAAGTTCAGAATCACTCTATTCAAGTCATTCCCCGTTTGGGACTGTAAGCTTCCAGAGTAGCACGTCCCCTATTAAGCCAGCAAGATCGCCACAGATCACCTGCTGGATTTGCATTATGTGCCCCAAGACAAGCTTTCTAACCTTAAGAGGTGTGGAAGACGCTTCATATGCCAAGACAAGTTTAATTCATTTAAGTGCTTGGTGTGACACTCCTAGGATTTAAACAAAGCACTACACAATGCCAAAGCATTTACTTATCTGTTTGATATCCTTCTGCTCTTCCACTTCTGTAGCTTAAACGTGCCTCTGTTAAGACTACACCCCGATTTAAAAAAACAAATAAAATTCTTTCTAAGGATAGGCGCTTACCAATACCTAGAAAAAATGATGGCTTAGCTGCCCAAGGCTGCTGAAGGACCTGGGAAAAGAAAAATTTCTCGCTTGAGATCAACGGGGCCTTTTCGCCTTCAGACGCCAGGCAAGTGCCCCGGACCCCCGCCGATCCGCAGACCAGCGGGCGGTTCTTCACTTCGCCACCCACGGAAGGGTCGACAGCCGCGCCCAGGCCCGCTCCCACCTCTGAGGCCCCCGGGAGGGCGACCCGGGTCCCCCTCCCTCCCTCTTCGGAGGCGGCGCCTTCACTCGGCGAGTCCGGCTTTGGTGGGCGTGGGTCGGGGACGCAGGTGGGGACGGCCGGCGGGGTCCTTGTCAGGAACCTCACCTCTCTGGTCCCCGTATCGGAAGCGCTCCAAGGCGATATTGACTGCGATCTTCACCTCCTCATCAATACGAATGTCCTTCAGCCCCTTGGCCCGGCCGCCGCCCCCAGGGCCACAGGGCGCCGGGCCGCCCCCTCCACCTCCGCTCCCGCCGCCGCCGCCACCGGCAGGAGCTGGCGGCCGCGGGGAGACGCTGCTCGGCCTGGACATGGCCCTCAGGAGATGTTCTCCCCAAGCGGGAGCGGCCAGACCTGCCGACTGACAGACGATAAACAGGAACCGTGGGTCTCTGGGGCCACTGCCGACGGCTCCGCGGGCGGCCTGCGCTGGACCGGCGTCACCAGAAAGCCCCCAGTCACCGCAACAGCTACAGAAGCACCGGCGCCACTAAAACCCCGGCGAGGCGGAGAGCGCGGGCGTGATGACGTCACCAGGGCCGCCAGCGCACGTGACCTCGGCGCGTCGGCCGCCGGCAGAAGCTTACTCTGTAAGCCGAGTGGAAGGTCCCCAGCAGAGCTGATGCTCTACGTCCTCCTGCGCCCCGTGCCAAGAGCCTCTCCGTCATGCTTTTATTCGACCACTCATTAACTCTTCTAATCCCTCTTAGTTCCTTCAGTAAGCATGTTTGAGCTCCTACTGTGTGCCTCACACTATGCTATGCCCTCGATAGACATTAAGGAACCGGAAAGACACGGTTCCTGCCTTCATGGAGTTCATACTCTAGTGGGAGTAGGGTTGCCAGATAGAGCAAATACAAATACAGGATGCCCAATGAATTTGTTTCAGATAAAGAATAATTTTTTAGTATATGTGTGTCCCATGCAATATTTAGGAACAGATCATAAAAAATTACTGTTTGTCTGAAATTTAAATTTAACTGAGCATCTGCATTTTATTTGGCAACCCTATATAAGGGTGAAAGACAATAAAAGAGTAAATGATTAAATGCTAGTTATAAGTGCTATGTGACATGATGGAATAAGGAGGTGGGCCCCTGCCGGAAGAGTTACGAGAACTTCCACTTCCTTACATAGAATCTCACTAACATAAATCTAATTCCGACCACCCTAACTGCTTTCGCTCTGGTATACCTATTAATATAATCATTCTCCAGAGAGCAACAACAGTGATCATTAAAAAAAAGCCAGATAGGATTACACCTGGACATAAAGTCACTCAATTACTGTCCATTGCAACTAGGACAAACCCTGAATTCCTTTCTATGACCTTCAAGACCCTGCCTGATCTGGCCGCTGCCTGTCTCCATGATCTCATCTCCTACCACTCTCACCCTCACTTACAATGCTCAAATGGACTAATTTCTTTCTGTCTATTGAATACACCAAGCTTCTTACCATCTGAGGAATTTTCCACTTGGGTAGTTTTCTCCTGCACAAAACAATCGCCCTCCCAGAACTTCACATGGATGCCTCTTTCTTATCATCTAAAGTAAGATTCCATTCCTTACCTAGAAAGAATCTCTCATTTCAATCTGTTGTCACTTAGCAATGTTTGAAATTATTTTATTTATTATAATATTTGCTCTTCCTGCTAGGAAATAAACTCCTGAAGAGCAGAAACCGTGTTTATCTTGTCACTGTTTCATCAGTACCTAGAACTGAGTAGGCACACAATAAATATTTTAGAATCTAAAATTAGGATCGGACATCTCTGCCCTCAGAAAACTTTCATATAATCCTTGAGCTCCTGATGTCTTTGGTTGACTACTAGAAAGAGTTCTGGACAAGTCCTATATTCTGGCCCTGGCTAAAACAGCAAGAATAACTAGCTCTGAGGATAGAATATCCTAATTTCCAGAGGATGTATTACAGACTTTATAAGAAATCAGAAAGTAAGCCACAGAGAACAATTATCTCCTTCACTGAAGCTGACATAGAAAAGACCATGCAACCTCTGTGCATCTATATAGAATTTGGATGGGCAACTCAGCATCAGTTAAAGAGTAATTGTCATCCCTGCCATGTTAATTAGTCACTTTCTTACAGTATTTGGCAGGATATCGTAGTGACAAATAATGATAATTTGGAAACTAAAAAGCAAAACCAACCCAACAAACATACACATATAAATGCTCAGATTTTTATTTGTCTTAGAGATTGAGGTGGAAAAAAAAATGTTTTAAACTGAAACCTTAAATCTATTCACTACATTTAAGTTTTGGTGTTTTCCCTCTGACTTCATTATTTACATATCAAAAATATTTTCAGATAATAATAATATTAATAATAAAATTTTGTCTAGCTCTAATCAGACGATATGATTTGATTGGGAAAAACCTAGCTGCTCCTTGACTTGAACAAATCATTTAGTCTCTCTAGATTAGTGTCTTGCAAACTTTTTACCTCATAGCACACATAGAAAATGATATTTGCATGGCACCTTGGGTATGGCAAAGAATGCTAATGTTCATAAATTTCCATGTTTCTCATCTTCATCTTGAGCACAACACTAGACCACATTTCTCTCATATTCCCTCACAATTCTGCCTGTGTTTTCTAGTTGGAATTGTGAGGCCATATGTTGGGTTCTGATAATGGAATGGGGACAGAAGTGATGTACACTGTAATTCTCCCTCTTCTGTGGATTGCAGCCAGATGTTAGATAAAGAAATTACAAATAAAGGAGGAAGGCTAGAATAAGTTCTATGGTGTTGGATTGGAACTAACAGTATCATGAACTTATGGATATATATATATATATGCACACACAGATGGATAGCTAACATAGAAATAAAAATAGATGTATAAGTACATATGTGTGAGTGTAAGTACTGAGAGGGCTTAGAAGCAATGACACCTCAATATCAATGAGTACATCTAGCACCCAAATCTTAGTTTCTCAATACCATTCTCCAGTAAAAGAAACCAGGATCCCTAGAGGAAAAGTTGAATTTAGGGCTGAGACAGGAAAAAGACAAGATGAGCCTGGAACATATTAAGGTGTCAAAAAGTAAGGACTTGCCTAAAACAGAATATAAGCTTGTCAAAAGGTCACAGGAACTAAACTCAAGTTGCTCCTAAGGGCAAAAGCTGGCACAATTTGAGAAACAAAATAAATAATGATGGTATTAGATTACAATCCAGAGAATAAAGTAAACATCCATGAGCCCATATGATATTAATGCATAATTGAATGAATAAATAAATGAGAGAAAGGACAACTTGTCTTCACATAAGTTCTGATTAATAAATGTAGGAGGAATGATGAAAAACAGAAAATCACCATTAGGAAACAACAGTCATAATCGTTGCAGACAAGAATCATTAATGGATGCTAAAATTACTTGCCTAGCCTAAAAATATTTCTCTACAAGATACTCATTAATTACAAAGGGAACATGTTAACTTTACAATGGAAAAATTTGGCAGATACCA